>CM042186.1:3802084-3829835 GCA_023539305.1 Ilex asprella | reverse complement strand
ATTTGTTTCCCTTCTACCAAAATATGATGATTAGTGTTTATGAAATTTCGTAACTGAATATACTAAATGTAAGGGAAGTATAAATGTAAGATTCTGCAATAGAAAACTACTCATTTTGTAATACTGAAACACAAATGTTCAAGCTAACAAGGAATTCCTGTCTTTTTTTTTTTTTCAGTCTATCTGGGAATCTGTCGGGGGATCACAGAAGAAACTGGATGAAGCCAAGATGAGATTTGCTGCTGCTGAGGTTCTTGATTTCCTTTTAGTGTTTTGATTTGCATAAATCAACTTGACTCAACAACAACTAATATTCCCAACTGGATGAAACTGGAAAAACTTGGTTTCCCATACCTAATATGACATTCAATTGATTGAATAAGTTGTTTTCAAGATTTCACGTACTTCGTTGTCTTCATTGTATGCTTGGAACCATCAGGCTTTAGTAACTTGTAAAAATTGTGGGTGGGAAATATTGGCTGACCTGAATACCTTGATGCTGATCTCATACCAAGTGGAATCCACTTCTGCAAGAAATTTTTAAATGTGATTATGCCCCTTCTTTGCCATGAATCAAGTGTATTAACTACCACTGTTCCTCTGAAAAGTCTGTTGAAAAGGTAAGAAAACATTTGTACCCCTGAAAATTGAGCAGTGCAAGACTGACCTTTTCATACCAGTAAGTTGATAACCATGGGCATCCCTCCTTTTATAAATGAAAATCAGAAAATAAAATGTCCGTTGTCTCAAGTACGTGTTCACTCTGCCTACGAAGTCGAAGTCGAAGTCAAAGTCAAAGTCAAAAGGAAAGAAGAGAATGAAAGGAGAAGAGGAATTAAGAATTAAGTCAAATTTTTACCACTGGAAAAAAAGGTGTGCGTCCTGATTCCTGAATCAAGTGATGACCATCTAATGCCTGTCATCATAGCAGGTAATTAACAGGTAAGAGACCGCCTTACTATGTGATTGATAAGTTGCATATCACCTTATGACCTAATAGCTTGGATGATGAAGAGTCTGAAATCTAAAGCCGCTGTCTTACTGCCAAGACTCTCTCCACAATTCAAAAATTTCTTTGTTGGTTATGCTTCTAACATTTAGATTATGAAAATTTTTGGGCACTTAGTGTGGAAAATTGACATGCATGGAGGAAGAAAGAATCTTAAATTGTAGCTGTGATATTTAAGAAAGCAGGAGTAATATTCTCTAACTGATAATATTCTAGTTTCTTTTGATTGTAAATGTAAGAACCATTTTGTGTGTCAAGCAAACAATTAAACCCGTGGAATATTTCATCTTTCTGCCTATTAACAACAAATTTTGGGGCATAATGTTGTCCTTGTGATAAGAAGTTGATTAATTATAGGAGACCTATTTTGAAAATTTTGGCAAAAAAAAAATGAAGTGCAATCACGTCTCAAATGCTTTGGAATATAACTAAAAGTGAGTCACTGATCAAATTCTACACCATCAGAGGAAGATGAGAAGGAAAGGCACATAATTGTTGTCCTGTTTCCTCGGCCCAGGCCTTGCTCATGCCCTTTTGTGTTGTTAGCCATAGAATTTTCATGGTTAAAATGAGCCCAGTTTTAGTTCCAACTCTCCACATGCTGATTCCTCACTCAGTTTTTTATTTTGGAACTTCTATAACTGCTATTTAGTTTACTTTGCATCTATAGCTTTATCTGAAAGCAGAAGTATCTTGTTTTGTTCATGGGTGGTTATTTTGTAGGACTTATGCTAACATTTACGCCTCTGCAGGGTGATCATGTGACCTTTCTAAATGTTTACAAAGGATTTCTTCAGTCTAATAAATCTTCAAAGTGGTGTCATAAGAACTTTGTAAACTATCATGCCATGGTGAGCCTCTGTTATCAGCTGTTTTGAATGATTGTAGGAGGAGTTAGATTCTCATTCAATATTATTGGATTTGGTGCATAGTATCTGTCATATGGAGTTTCACTTATATATTAATGCTCTTATTGAGCATTTTATAGCCATTGTGAATGTTGATTTTCTGTCATTCTTGTGCAGAAAAAAGTCGTTGAAATTAGAGAGCAACTCAGAAGAGTAGCACAGCAGCTAGGCATAGTTCTAAAATCGTGTGAAAGTGATATGCAGGTAACTCTGTTCAACAGATCTAGTATAAATTTCTTATCTTGAAGCGGGATGAACACTCCGGACTATACCTCCTTTCTGTTTCTTCTTTCCTTTGCTTAGTGAGTTGAACTAAAATGTATGATATCACTCAATTAATCCTTATACATAGATCATCATATACTGTAAGGATCAGATCATAAGACGTTGTATCTCTGCTCATGAAAGCAACCAAGTAATAACATTTTGTCATTTTGAAGCATGTGGTGGCCACTTTTTATCAAGAAAAATCGCTGCAAAAAATCTTGCAGTGTGGATTTTACTAGCCCACACTTTTCAAAGATGTTCATGCATTTTGCTTAACATGTGATAGATGCCAAAGATTGAGAAACATTTCAAAAAGAAACATGATGTCTTTAAACCCCATTCTCGTGATTGAAATTTTTGACTGTTGGGGCATCAATTTTATGGGACCATTTCCCTCTTCCTTTGACTATCTATACATTTTAGTGGTCGTAGACTATGTATCCAAATAGGTTGAAGCAATTACATGGTATGAAATAGTCTAAAAAACTTGTGTTTATTTTTTCATCTTTCTATTTTGATCTCACCTACTCAATTAAGATGATGCATATGGTAATCAACTACACAGAATGGGGAAGTACAATATATAGATATTTCTAATGCAAAAAAAGGCTATGTCAAATCAAGCAAATATGGCAACTACACAATCCACCTTGGTGCTTTGTAGTGCAACAAATGGTTATTGTTATGAAGCATCTGTTGTTTACATTTTAGGTCTCATTGTCCTAGGGAACTCAACTAACAAATGGTAAGATTATTGAACTTAATACATCATTTTGATAGATACATTGAAAACACAGTTGTATCAATTGTTTACATTTTAGGTCTCATTGTCCTAGGGAACTCAACTAACAGTTGGTAAGATAATTGAACTTAATACATCATTTGGATGGATAACCAGTGAGACCATTTTCTTTTATTTACTGGGCCTTCATCTCATTGAAAACACAGTTGTATCCATGTATCTTGTTACTTCTTCTATTGTATTCATGTATCAACATCATGTTACTTCTGTTCTCTTCCAAAACTAGTTATTGGAGTTTCTCAATTGATACATGGGATTGGAAGATAATGAGTCTGTCTCTGCATGTTTATATGTCGTATGCAAGTGGAAAAATGTGAAAAAAAAATAAATTAAAACTTTGTGCCGACTTGACACCTTTGGCTCGAATGGAATAGAGGAACCAAAAGATGCTGCCGATTGTAAGCTTGTGTCTTTGACAGCAGATTTGTCAATGAAATGAGGAACATCTGATTTGATGTATCTTTGGCCTTTCGTCAGCAGAATACCTTAATGAATGCGGTGATCTGCCATAGTAAACTGGTTAAAGTCTCTTGATTATACTGTACAGATGCAGCCACCCTTTGCCAAGACTTACTTGATTGCTACTCCATTTTCTTCTTTTCTAAAAAAAAATTGTCTGAGTATCATTGTTTCTAAATATTGAATTCATTTCACTCTTTCCACAGTGGTATATAATACTCTAGTAATTTGTCATCTTGCAGGTAGTAAGAAAGGCAGTTACTACTGGATTTTTTGCTTATGCGTGTCATTTAGAAGTGAGTATGAAAACCTTCATGCCCTCATAATCATCATCATTTCTCTCTATGAAGAAACTTCAGTAACTTATACTCGTTTGTTTATTGGAGATTTTTGGTCTGTAATATCCTGACAAATTTAATTTGCTTATCTGCTTAAAAGGCTTACAGTCACAATGGGATGTACAAGACCCTTAGAAGCTCTCAAGAAGTTTATATTCATCCCTCATCTGTGTTATTCAGGTCCGTACAAATATCTTACTTGATAGTTATTATTGCCGAAAGTATCTATCGCTTGAGGATCTATGTAGATTTATGTGATTTGGATGTGATGTAGCTTCAACTTAGTGGAAGAACGTCTTTTTTTTTGTTGTTGTGAATAATGGGGTATGCACTGATCTTTTAATTAGAAATATAATGCAAGGTGAATGTCGAAACATGCATGCGACCTTATTGATGATAAAATGATTGGAGTTAGCATGAGCAGTGGTACCAATAGCTGAATTGAGACCATTGAAATGGATGTGCCAGTGCCCATTGGCTGCATTTTTTCATGGTAAATTTTGTTCATTTGATGTGTGATGCTTAAGGATTATACCTTGTGCATAATGCATTCTAGCACCACATTGAATCCTTTATGCTCATAGGACCCCTACTCTAATAGTGTTTGTATTTTCTTTTCTCATGGGTCCAAGTGGGTACTAACCAATTTTAGAGTTGGATCCCTCTCAAAAAAAAGGGGAAAATCTCATACCCAGCTTGAATCTGTACTGCATAGAATCAAACCAGCCTAAGCCTTGCAAAAGTTGAATTGGGGAATTTCTTGTTTGACTTTGTCTGAGAGATTAAATTTTGCAATAGAATTAAAATGTCTGAAATCTGACCATCTTACTATAGTTTGATATCATAAGACAACCAAATCATTTGATATGGTTTATGAACCTTTCTGACAAATTTAACATGTTTACCTAAAAACAAATGAACAAGCTTACGATGAGGTTTCATTTCCTTGAACTTGGTCCTGCAGAGTAAATCCAAAGTGGGTCATATACCATTCCCTTGTCTCAACTGATCGACAATACATGCGCAATGTCATCTCCATAGATCCTTCTTGGCTGATAGAAGTGGCTCCGCATTTCTACCAGCGCCAACAGCTCAATCCCCATGCTCACTGATGGCTTCTATTTTGCTGGCTGGTGGAGTTTGCTCAACCAGGAACCCTCAAGCACCATACTGCTTGATACTTTCTTCTACAATGCGTGGAGGGATCACCCTTATCCACATAGACCTGGGAATTTATCTACATATACCTGCTTGTAACCTTAAAAATTGTTTATTAATGGATGATACTGCAACTGATGTCGTCTGTACTTTGTAAAAATTTTGGGGGAGGATTTCAACCAAAGCTGATTATCTTGTTTGAATTTGGAGCTGCCAAATTTTGATGAAGATTTTTGTTCCTTTAATCTAGTCTGGTGTTCGTCTGATTGTATAGTTTATGCACACAAAAGAAAACACACAGGGAATGAGAACTCACTCTTTTCAGGAACATGCTGGCACACGTTATTTTTTTATTTATCTTTTTTGGTTCAACGGTAAGAGATATTTAGGCCAATTTATGTTCACTTCAACTGATTCCCTCTCCGGTCCAGTTAAAGACAGGCCATTCATGTTAAGATTAAGGTATTCATGAGAGATAAATTACTTATGACCTAGGTCAAGGGATTGTCAAGATTTGAACTCAAGACGTGTGAGTTTACAAGTTGTATTTGTTACTTCTTGAACTATTACTTTGTTGTTTTTCCTTTTTTTTAGGAAGTCATTTATGTATAAGAATGAACATGGTTTGTGGTGTACATTTACTCATACAACTGAAGTGTGAATCATATATACTCTACTGGATTATGAAATCCATGATACTAATTGACCAACTGGTTTAATTTCTATACAACCTAATCTTAAAGGGGGGACAATTCTCCAGAAAACTATTTGGTAAGGAACAAGAACAAGATAGGTCTGTTCTGTTCTAAATCTCAAACTGGGGAAGTTTTCATTCAATCATCTCTAGTTTTTAGGTGATTTGCTGTTCTGAAATGTTGCAGAAAACTGTTTCCAGAATGAAAACCAAGCTATGAAACTAAGGGAATTAATGTGCTTACTAAAAAGGTTTTACCCAATCGAAGTCAATGGTTAGATTTACTGATTCAATCATTCCCATTACTTTATTAAATTTTTTAGATTTCTTTTTTTAAAACAAGCATAGTAGTACCAAAAAAGAGAGTGACACTTGAAAATGGGAAAATATACGGTACCGCATTTGGTATCATACTGTCGTTTATTATTTTTATGGTAAAATTATTACTCAAAATAAAAAAGTTATAACTGTTCAAGAGAAATCCATGATCGATCACATATATATATGATCGATCATTATATTTCCTTGAGCAGTTGTAACTTCTCCCTTATGAGTCATAACTTGGCCTTTAAAGTTGTAATTTTGTTATCATTCCTAATATAGCATGATCAATAATGACCTTTAAAAGTTGTAACTTAGACCTCAAAAAATCATAATTTAACCGTAAATGTGAAGACGGCACCGTAGCCATTCCCTTAGAAAATATAAAGGGAGAATTACACCTAAACCTCCTGAGGTTAGTCACTTAATCACTCAGACTCCTTGACATTTAAAATATTACACACAAACTCCCTAAGGTTTGTACGCGCGTAACACTTAAACCACAGCTGTAAATATATCAGTTAATAAATTATACTTAGACCCTCCTGAAGTTTATAAGTATATAATATTTAGACCTCTTAAGTTTAAAATATTATACTTTGACAAAAAATACTCTAATAAAAGATAAAATATCAAATATTTTAAATTTTACAACCAAAATTCATGTTTTATTGTATCATTTATTGAAATAAAATCAAAACTAAAATTTAATTTTTTTCTTAAAAAATTGTAATTAGTATACAGTTATATTATCTATTGGAATTTAATTTGGGAGTTTATACGACTAAATTAAAATACTAAACTACCCCAATTAAAGTTAAAAAGATATTGTGTTCGTTACATTTTGACCCATTGTTTAATTTTTTAGTTTTATTCTAATAGATAGTATAATTATATACTAACTATGATTTTTTTAAAAAAAAAACTAGATTTTTATTTTTGATTTTATTTTAATAAATGACATAAGAGAACATGAAGTTTGGATGTAAAATTCATATTCTATTATGAATGATTTAGATCTCTTGTTTAATTTTTTAGTTTTATTCTAATAGATAGTATAATTATATACTAATTATGATTTTTTTAAAAAAAATTAAATTTTTAATTTTAATTTTATTTCAGTAAATGATACAATAAAGTATTAATTTTGATTGTAAAATTTAAAATATTTGATATTCTATCTTTGATTGGAGTATTTTTTGTCTAAATATAATATGTTAAACTTAAGGGGTTTAAGCATAATTTATTAATTAATATATTTTCATTAGGAGTGTAAGTGTTACGTCTATACAAACTTTAAAGGATCTGTGTATAATATTTCAAATATTAAAGAGTCTGAGTGATCATAATTTATCCTAATCGGAGGGCCCCACTTCACATGGGAGAGGGGGACCCGGCTCCTCTGCTTTTCTCTAAGAACAGCAAGGCCTGCTGTTTTCCCCTAAACGACTGCGTTTTGCAATTTTTTTTTCCTTTTTCCTCCTTAAATGGTACCGTTCCAATTTACCTGTTCAGTACCAAACATAACATTGGCGCCATTGTTGGTTTAATATATAAAAAATAAATTTTAATTAATTCGGATCAAATTTAATCGACTCAAATTTTAATGCATACAAAAAATTTTAAAAAAAATTATACGCGAGGAATGGTTTCAAATCGTCATTAATATATTACGTACATCAGTCAATTCGTAAACTAATTAGACGAAAGGGACGAATCGCAAAAACCAAACGTTACCTTTGTGAATAAAAAAATCTTAATTCGTTTCTTGAAAATGACAAGGGTGAAATTTAAATTTTTTTTGTTCCAATTGTGCACCAACAATCGCAACGAACAAAATGGCAGAGGAGCTGGATGGCACCAACAATGACGCCAATGTTATGTTTGGTACTGAACAGGTAAATTGGAACGGTACCGTTTAAGGAGGAAAAAAGAAAAAAAAAATTGCAAAACGCAGTCGTTTAGGGGAAAACAGCAGGCCTTGCTTTTCTCTAAGAACAGCAGGGCCTGCTGTTCTCTCCTAAACGGCTTTGTGTTTTACAACTTTTTTTTTTCCTTTTTTCCTCCTTAAACTGTACCTTTCCAATTTACCTGTTTAGTACCAAACATAACATTGGTGCCATTGTTGGCACCTTCCAGTTCCTCTGCCATTTTGCTCGTTGCGATTCTAGGTGTACAAGTGGAACAAATAAGTTCAAATTTCACCCTTGCCATTTTCAAGAAATGAATCAAGATTTGTTTATTCACAAAGGTAACGTACCTCACAATTTGCTAGATCAAGACGAGAAATTTTTTAGGCTACATATCCAGACATCCGGTGCGGCCCACCTGTAAATAGCTCTCCACATTTTTTGGGTGAAGACACCAAGGTGGGGAGGTCTCAACTATGACCACCTCGAATCCATACTCCACATACACATTTAGAATTTATGACCACCTCGCATAAACAATTTCTATTTTTTTTTTTTGGAATTATAAATAATCTGAATATAGACAAAAAAACGTGACACAAAAGGAGAAATCCTGTTTGTTTGGATTTTTGGGCCCCAATATGTGATAATATCCAAAACTACATGGAGTGGTTGACATTTTTTTAGTTTTTTTTTAAATTTTTTTTTTGTTTTGATCGGCATGTGGTTTGCCAAAGTAGTGTTAGTTGGACTTGGAGCAATCATAGGTATGTATTCAATTGTCCAAGCGATACTTTAAAAGTAAAGATTTTTCATATATCGATATGAACGTTAATTCTATAGTAAGGATGACAATTTTAGATACCTCATTTTAATACCACTTAAAATCGATGTAAAATTAATGGGTTAAAATCAGGGGCGAATCTAACATGGGGTAGTGGGGCAACTGGCCCCACTGAAATTTTGAAAATTTTTGGGATTTAATTGAAATTTAAAAATAATTTAATACTCGCCCCCACTAAAGAAAATTGGAAAACAATAATTTAATTTGTTTTGATTGCTATGAATTTCATTTGAAATTTTTTTTTATATTTAAGTTTTAGAATTTGTTTGTGATGGATTAAAATTGTTTGATTGACTACTTGAAAATTAAGTTTGTCTATTATGTGATGAAATGAATTTTTCAAATTGTTTGGAATAATTTTTTTTTCTAATTAATTGGATTTATATATTCGGAATTACCTATTATGAATTATACTGGATTAAATTATGTCAATTAACTAGACTTTAACAATTTGCTTTTGAAAGATTAAGGGTGTGTTTGGGATCACTTATGAAATTTAAAAAGTACTTTTTTAATAAATGATTATCAAAAGTGTTTATAAGAAAAACACTTTTATTAAATAAGTATTGTTTGGATACTCAAAATTTAAAGTACTTAAATTAATGTATTTTATAAAAAGTACGTTTGAATGTGAAAACACTTATTTGTGTTCTAATTGTTAATAACATTAAATGTACAAACATATACTACACATACATTAATACATAAAAAAAATATTCACAAAACTATCATATTAATACATTAGAGAAATTACTTACTTGACAGCGAAATTGGTGATGTAGACAATAGAAGGTGTGTTTTCTCGGAAGAGGCAGACCGTAGCTAGCTCATTGGTCTATAATTTCCTAGGCGTAGCCACTACAAAGGTCGATGCCGAATCAACATCGGTGACGAAGAGAAAGAAAAGACAAGGCAATGGAGGTGCAGAGGACGAGGAAAGAATCGAAAAACTGTGGAAGTCGAAGATGTCGTCATCAGAGTAAGATGAAAGAGAGTCGAAGGTAGACGAATCGCGAAGAGTAGAGACTATAGGAGCAAAGCCAGTAGCGTAGTGATATTTGCGAAGAGGGAGAGAGAGAGAGGTTTGACCATCGGAGGGAGTCGGGAAAAATGAGAGGTGAAAGTGAGAAGTGATTTTTAAAAGTAAAAGTTAATTTTTTTTACTTTTTTTTATTAACTTATTTAAGTGCTCAAATTACTTTTACTTATCAAAAAGTGTTTTTAATAAGTTAAGTCAAACATTACTTTTTTAAAAAAAGTATTTTTCATAAGTTAAAAATCCTAAAAACACTTTTTTTTAAGTCATGCCAAACACACCCTAAATTATTTGCATATCTACGTTTGGTTTACTAGATTTGTAAGAAATTGGTTTTCTAACAACAATTCTATTAAATTTGTTCATTTTTTTTAATATTTATTATCGTAACAAATTGTTGTTTTTTTTTTTGATCAAACAAATTGTTGTTAAAAACACAATGATATAGTATTGAGTTTGATTCTAACAAAATAAATTAATTTTTTGAATAAATTTTATATATATTTTTAAAAAAAGTAACATTAAAATTTTGAAAAAATAATAATAACATTATGATTTAAGTCATGATATATGTTAGTTGTCCCCACTACATATAAACCCCTGGCTCCGTCCTTTGTTAGAATTAATTAATTTTTGACATGAATCAAAAAAAATAAGTCCAACTAATATGAAATAATAAACAAAATTAGTTAATGTCAAACACAAATAACTTGAATTTTAAATGATAAACACGTTTAAAGGCTATTGTATAAATAAAATAGCTGATTTATTAACATGAAATTTGTAAGGGCTTTACATACTTTGCACCTTAAAAGATTTTAAGATTTCACTTTACACTTTTAAAGATTGAATTTCTCGCATTGTGTCCTCAATGTACCAAAAATATTACAATGTGATCCTTATGTTAAATTCTACTATTTTTTCTATCAAAAGTTAATTTATTGGCATTGACGAAAAATATTAGCAGAAAGCTAACAGAATAGTCACATTACAACACTTTTGATACATTATAGGTGCAATGTGAAAATTTAATATTTACAGGTGTAAAATAAAAAATTTAAAATCTTTCAAGGTACAAAATACAATTCACCTAATTTGTAAATTAAGAGATCTCTTTTACTTATTATTGCTATTATATAAAGTTGAATATATACATAGCCTATGAAAAAACAATGAATGATGGATTGATTGAGAAATAATGAGATCTTATCATATTAAACTTGTTTTAATCAAATTCTAACCACTAAACTTAAGAAGTTCAGTGTCAGGAAAGATATATATACTAACTTACACACCCGAAGTTATCCGACGTGGGATAATTCAGTCCCCCAACACCCCTGTTTTAGTACCATGACAGCAGGGCCTCTGACCCAAAATGTGAGATTCCAGCTTGTTTTGATCATATTAAACTTGTTGACTAATCTTGGTGACGAATATAAAAATAACACCACTTAAATATGTTTCGATTGTGACCCCTTTAATAGAATAGTTAGGGCGTATGTGTGATTGGCTATATGGCTATTGGAGCTTTGACGTTTATTGGGGCCAGTAGATTCTTATTCCTATCTTATAATCTTTGTCGTATGGCGGCTAACATGTGTATTTGATTTCGACTCGTTTTCTGTTCAATGATATTTTTTGTTTTGTGAAAGTTGTGGTTGGTTAGTAGAACAGACGGATCAACAAACGAATCGTTGTTTGAACGAACCGTATTCAAATTTTTAATGTGAGTTTTGAATTTACATTAAAAGTCAAGTTATGATTTAACTGATATATGAGTTGAGAGACTAATTTATGCATCTGAGATTTGCCCTCGATTATTCTCAGACTCACGAGCCTAAACAATTAACTCACCTTTATCTCGTCCAATACAAACAAAAAATTTCTCCCGTTATAAAAAAAAAAAAAAAATGTATTTGGTGTAAGATTATAAAATTTCATTGTCATCGTATAAAAGTCGTTTTTGTGATTAAAAAAAATATGTTAAGTCAGGGTTGAAACTTTCAACATTCAAGATACAACTACTACCACTTCTCATTATAAAAATACCCAAAAAAAAAAAAAAAACACATGCTCAACGACTATATGGCCGCCACCACTTTGATTTTACTTGTTTAATTGAATTCTTTAGTATAATATTCGGGTTTTCAAATTCTTTCAGAGTTCGGGTAATGTGCAGCAGGGGTGTCAAACGTGGAATGTTTATGTGACATGTATGTCGTGTTATTTGTATTGTGTTATTATTATTATGTCGTATTTGTATTAATATTTACGAAAAAATATATTTATTTTATATGTACTGAGCATTAAATATTAGTCTAGATTATTTATTATGCGTATTTCATAATCTTATCAATTTTATAAACGTTCTTGTTGAGTTCGTATCAACGGGTCAGGGTTGACACATTTAAGGTTTAGTCCAATATAGTTGTATAATAAAAATTATATCTTCAAGATTAGTCGACTAATCCACACTCCGATAAAAAACAGATCATTCGCACTGCAATTAGAATATTCATAAAAAATAAATTCTTCATGACCTGTCTTCAATCAGTTGTCAATATTCTTGCTCAGAATATTTAAGTTTACAATTCGTCTTTGTTACCATTTGAATTATCTCTTAGAATTAAGTTTATGTCATATCATTATATAAGGTGGTCGTATCATTATACAAGATTTCATAAAAAAATATATTTTGCCCCATTTTTTTTATTATAAACATCTACTCGACTTTAAATCCCTCTAAATTAAACTGTATCCCATAAAAAGGAGTAAATATTGGACAAAGCGGTCACACTATGTTAGTATTGTCACAAAATATAACTACCCAATAATAACTAATTGTTGCTCAAAAAAAAAAATAACTAATCAAATAATAAAATGAACCTCACTCATTCAAATAACTATCCTCCATATACGATAATAATCATTCATGTTAAAAAAAACAGTAATGCTACATATACTTAAAAATTAGACTTGATAAGTAAGGTCACTTTATTCACTTATTTATTTAAAATTAGACGGTTATACCACGTAAATAAGCTTGTCAATAGAGCAGATTTTAATCTAAATTCGAATTTATTTAACTGGATATGAATTAATATTTTAATATGTTTACCCGAATTCGATTAAATTTTTTTAACCAGATTTAGATTGGATATATGTAAATTTGATCCGATAAAAATGTGATCCGGTATCTATATATGCATACAAATTTAATTAAAAAAATTATTATATATACATACATACTTAGTTAGATTATTAATTAAATTGATATGCAATTAAAAAAAAATATTGAATAAAATGATTGGTTGATTAAATTAAATTGAAAGTTAACATAAATTTAGTAAAATTATTTTTTTTTATGACGTGATATAAGTGTCACACTCAATATTTAGTCAATAAATATGGGTGGGTTAAGTAAGATATACCCATGGGTTAAAAAAAAAAAAGTAAGATAAATATACCCACACATCCAATGTCTTAACACAATTGTCACATGCCCGCAGCCATAAGAAACCACCAAAACACTCCTAAAAAAAGGTCAACTTTAGCATATTTAGAGGTAGATGTCCCTAACCTTTTTTGTTTTTTTTTAAGGAGAATTATAGCTGGACCTCATAAAATTTGTAATTTAATAATTTAAACTCCTAATATTTAAAATATTATACATAAATCCCTAAAAATTATACGTATATAACACTTAAACTCGGATCGTCAATGTCACCCATTAATAAATTATACTCAGACTCCCTGAAATTTGTAAGTGTATAATACTTAGACCTCTCAAGTTCAACATGTTATACTAAACCAAAAATACTTCAATCAAATATAGAATATCAAATATTTAAAATTTTACTACTAAAATTTATGTTTTATTGTATCATTTATTTAAATTAAATAAAAAATATAAATTCAATTTTTTTAAAAAAAAATCATAATTAGTATACAATTATACTATCTATTGTAATAAAATTAAAAAAATCAAACAAGCGGTCTAAGTCATTCATAATAGAACATGAATTTTACAACCAAAAATCAAGTTATATTATATCATTTATTGAAATAAACTCAAACATAAAAATCTAATTTTTTTTCTTAAAAATCATAATTAATATGCAATTATACTATCTATTGAAATAAAACTAAAAAAAATTAAATAATGGCTCAAACTGTAATAAATACAATATCTTCAAACTTTAATTGGGGTCCACTACCAAATTAAATTTCAATAGATATTATAATTGCATAATAATTATGATTTTTTTAAAAAAATTAAAATTTTATTTTCAATTTATTTCAATAAATGTTATAATAGAACATGAATTTTGATTATAAAATTTAAAGTATTTGATAATTTATATTTGATTTGAGTATTTTTTTATCTAAATATAATATTTTAAATTTGAGTAGTCTAAATATAACACACATATAAATTTTAGGGAGTATGGGTGTAATTTACTGACATATATACTAATTGACATTGATGGGAGGGTCTAAATGTTGAGCGTGTATAAATTTTAAAAGAATTTGTGTGTAATATTTTAAATATGAGGGGATTTAAATAATTAAATAACAAACTTCAGGGGTCTCGGTGTAATTCTCCCTTATTTTCATGTTTAAGAGAAGCACCACTATGCAATCTTCAGCCTCGTTCAGCTTTTTCTCCATACCATTCCTGCAATACCAAGCTCTCCAGCTATGAAGATGATAAGGGTCACATTTTTCCTTCTTCTTCTTCCTCTCCTAATGACCCATCTGGGTTCTAGCCGCTCCATTACAGAGAACTTGAACTTGAAATCTGATGGTGTTGATAATACAAGCCGATCAGCAATGGTTGAATTGGATTTGAAGGCGTCGACGGTGACTTGTGAGCCAACTTATGGCTTCTTACCATGCACAACAGAGCTATGGGGGCAACTCTTCCTCATAGTGGTATATCAGGTCTTGCTTTCACTTGCACAGCAGTATGTCGCGGCTGGCTCTGACCTGTTCTTCCAGATTGTTGGACCTGGTGTCTTTGGAACTGGATTATTCCACGTCCTTGGCGCAATCCCAGAAATACTGTTGGTGCTCAGTAAGTAACTTCCTTTAGCTTTTCTTTGGCTGGTAATTGAGTCGACCTTGAATATTTAAGTATGCTCTCATTCGCTTTGGTTGTAATTTGTCTAGTCGAGCTCAAATTCATCTTAGCATACGTTGCCAGTATTCGAGTCGAAATCGACGTACAATTGCTTTGACTTCTCAACAAACAAATTTACAAAATTTAAATGGTATTACTCAAAAATATATTTAGAAAGAGAGAGAGAGAGAGAGAGAGAGTATATAATTTGAAGCTACTGAAGGATGAGTTTAGGATTAGTCATATTTTGAACAAGGGGATTTGGTAAATTTCGAGCTGAGCTAGACATTGCTTGCATTCGACTCATTTGCAAAACAAACTTGAAAATCTAATCAATGCTTTTTATGTTGTAATTTGAACAATCTTGAAAGAACCAAAATCAAGCTGATCCTAATCAAGATCATTTAACAGCCCAAATTTTAGTTAGCACTTCATTTGGTTCAACTTGTAAACAGGACATGGCTGTGAGACTCTCAATATCATTAAGCACAAGGCAATGTTTAAGCCTGCATTCAAAGAATTCGCACACATAGCCTAAATTCTCTCGGTTGGAGGTTTTACAACTTTCAGTTCACATTTCAAATTTTAGGGACCAAAGTGACACGACACGATTTGTGTACTTTTAGTGACCAAAAGTATATTTTACTCCATTCAAAAAATCATGTAAAAAAAAAACTCCACTTATAGCTTGTCTAACATCCCTCCATATACTTAGAGTTGTGAAAAATCTGATGTAGTAGATTATGTTCTTTTCAGTGTCTGGACTTTCAGGAAGCAGTGAAACTGCTGCAGAACAGGCAACTATGGGAATGAGCAGTAATACAGGATCTGCTGTCATGAATCTTACACTTATATGGGGTGCTTGTGTTGCTTTTGGCAGCTATGATCTTTCAGAGGACTCGGCCGTATCAGATGTGGAAGACAAGAGACCAATAAGTCTAACTGGTTATTCCCTCTTCCCTAATTTTCTTCATGTGTACTTAGAACATCCGGTAATTGTACAATCGACCAAGGCTCTCTCTTTCTGCAGGTTTTGGTGTTATTACTGATGTTGAAACTAGCTATACAGCAAGAGTCATGATCCTATCCATGATCCCATTTGTCATTCTTCAACTAGCTACTATTCTCCATTCATCTTCTGCGACGCATGTGATAGTTCTAGTTTCTTTTGTAGTAACGCTCGTATTGCTCTTTGCTTACTCCTTCTATCAGGTAATACAAAATTGATCTTAAGTTTCATTTATAAGATGTCTGCGTGGTATGAAAATCTTCTATTTGTTCCATGCAAGAAACAGAGAAGAGTCGGAGTAAATGCATGAATTACAATCACTTGAAAACTTCTTGCTCCAGAAATAGCTTACGGGAAACATCAGAACAGTTGTGGAAAACACAAAATGTCATTTTAATGTAGTTAACTGAATAAAGTAATGAAGCTATTCAGGCAGCATCCTATTATTTCAAGGCAGAAAAGTGTGACTACAGTGTATAATCAAACACAAAGGGGTCCTCCCCCTTTTATTTCATGTGTCATCACATAGCAGTTTGAATACTTGTGCAGGCATTCGAGCCGTGGATTCAGAACAGGAGATTTGAGTATGTGATACAAAAGTTTGTGCAGGACAAGCTACTACACGTCCTCTCAAGAAACGGAAAGCCCAATATACAAGTAATAAAAAGGTAAACCCTCTGATTTCTATCGCCAATCCTGTATAAAGTTAAAATTTTAGAGGATTACTGCATCTCATCACATAAGTACCGTCGAATCATGTGTCAATTAACGTTCCGCATAAACACATGGTTACAGATTAAGTTCTATTCTATCTTCTCTGGATATGAGCAGAACATAGTGAGCAGAAGCTGTAGTTTATCCAAAAACGTACACACAGTCACAAGCACCAAACCCAAGGGCTGAGAAAAACTCTTTTTAACCTTGCTTACAACCTTCATATGAACACAGCTATGGTTTTGTGCAGTATCTTTGGCATTGGTCAAGTCATTTGCATTTAGTATGATCACAGCTATAGTTTTATGTACTCTCCCTGGCATTGGGTGAGTTAGTTGCAGCTACACTTGAGCCCAGTATGAGCTGGTTCAAATTCATGCTGTTAGACAATTTCTTGCCAGCCCAATCACTAAACGATTACACCTCTTTGTTTATTGACAGGATCTTTCATGAAATTGACAAGGATAAGGATGCATATATTTCTGAAGCTGAACTGAGAATGTTGATCCTGGGATTACAGATAGACAATGGTCTGAATAAGGATGATTATGTGGAAAAGGTCATGGAAGCATTTGATATTAGTGGTGATGCACATATTGGCCAAGATGAATTTGTTAAAGGAATTACAAAATGGATTTCATTGGCTAATCAATCTATTGATAATCGTATTTTCAAGAATTCTATCGCTGTAGGTACCGATGTTAAGGTAAGTTCATAATTTCTTGTAGTGTCTTTGTCCCTTCAATATGTGGTGTTATTGATAAATACAATTTATAGAATTAGAGGCTTTGTATTGCAACCTCAGAAATGTCATATTGTACAGTTTGTATACAGAATGTAACTTCTACATTAATATAGTTTTATTTTTTCGTCTTGGCCATATTGATTCTACATATTTTGGATTTACCGTAGCAGCATGTTTGTGTAGCATCCATGTCCTATTTTTGTGTCCATCCTTCTTATATCTTATCTCACAAGAGAACATATATAAGCAAGCACTGCTATATTGTGTGTGATTTTCGAGGTGTATATGCAGAATTCTCAGGAAGAGCAGCAAACATTCTTGGTTCAGAGGAAGCAGAGTCAGAGTTCTAAAGTATCATGGTGGACTTACATTCAAGCTGCATTTCTTGTGGTTTTAGGAACTGCTATGCTGGCCCTGCTTGTCCGTCCCCTCATTCAAAGTGTTGCTGGATTTGCTACTGCTGCAAATATCCCTTCCTTCTTTATTCCCTATGTTGTGATACCTGTGGCTATGAACTATGGAAGGGCACTCTCAGTGATTAAGTCAGCCAGAAAGAAGACACAAACATCTATTTCTTTAACATTGTCTCAGGTTTGTTTCTTTCTTACACTAATTTGTCCTTATGCAATAAAATGAAACATGCATTTACGGTGTCTAAGTTTTTAATTTCTGATAGTATGCCTGGATTCTTGAATACCCCTGAAAACCAATAATTTCACCTAATTCACATGTTATCTGAGAATTCATTTTTTGTTTTGTTGATTTTGCTTAGACTATTCCCTCAGAAAGTTTTGATACAAACTACCTCATTGTTCTCATTCTTTGTTACAATTCAAATGATCACAGGCGACCAACTCGAGTATCAAAGTCTTATGTAAAGCATTAAAGCGTCGTTTCAGTTTAACTAGACATTCAGTTTTTTCTTTACTTTGCAAGCATTCAGAAGATCAAAAGTAAAGCAATTGAAAAACTGGCTGTAACCTTTATATGTTGTTCAGGTTGGAACTCTAACAGCACAGCCAAGCTTAAGCAATAAAGATTAGGCTCGGGGTGGTCGAATGCTAGACTTTTCTTTTGTATTAATCAGTAAATAGGATCAATAACCATCAATGAGATATGGCCTATTCTTCATCCTAATCATCCCTATTGACGTATCGTTGCTCAAACCATAAGCAAGTGATTAAAGTCTTAACCAAGTCATTCTGATGCAATTATGTTTGCTTTGTGGTACGCTTTTTTCATGTATATTTACAATAACTAGTTACTTATTAGAACTTTCTTTTTCTTTCTCCTCTTGTACAGATGTATGGAGGAGCGTTCATGAATAATATGATTGGTTTAACTATATTCTTGGCACTTACCTATTTTCGGAATTTGCCATGGGGTGTCTCAGCTGAAGTTCTAGTTGTTCTGATTATTGGCACAATGATGGGGCTCTTCGCTAGTTTCTGCACCAAAATCCCTCTGTGGACAAGTCTCGTAGCCTTTCTTCTATATCCCTTGTCTCTGCTGCTACTATATGTTCTTACCTCTGTTTTGGGATGGTAAACTAAGAATTGGATTGATTATATGTCCACATACAGTACTTGAGCG
This sequence comes from Ilex asprella, assembly GCA_023539305.1. Classification (NCBI taxonomy): domain Eukaryota; kingdom Viridiplantae; phylum Streptophyta; class Magnoliopsida; order Aquifoliales; family Aquifoliaceae; genus Ilex; species Ilex asprella. Next base: position 3,810,906 of record CM042186.1, on the reverse strand, counting down.
CAGCAATTTTATGCATCCCTGCTGTATGTACCATGTTTCTGTGAAAATGTATCAAATGGATGATATATTATAACTTGTACTTTGATAGCTCATTTGTTAAGAGAGATAGTCTTTCAATAGTTTAGGTTTATGTTCTATATGGGTGTTTCTCTTGATTTTAAAGTTGGGGTTGCTTCTCAAACTCATGAAAATGGTTATGGATAGAAGTGTAATTTGGGTGGGCCTACCCGAATTCAACTCGACCTAACCTGAAAAAAACAGGGCTTGAGTTAGTATTTACTTTCATTTTTTATAGTTTAAACTTTCTCTTTACTTCAAGTCTTCACCTCTACACCTCTATCACTCTCAGATCTCTCTCTCTCAACCATCACTCGTATCAGACTCTCAGCCTCTCTTTCTCACTCGTCACTCCTTTCTCTCTCACTCCCTCTCTCTTTATCTATGCCTCGCGCATCTCAGATCACTTGAAAAAATTAGATTTACACTTCAAAAAATCAACTAAAATTAAGTAACTCAATATCAACCCGATTTTTAACCTAAAATCAGTCTGAATTAAGTAACTCAAATTCAACCCGAGCTTGCCCGAATTAAACTTGGACAATACTCGGGTTGAGTTAGAGTTAGAGTTGAAGATTATATACTTAGAGTTGACCTCTCAACCCACCCAAACCGTACGAGTTGCACCCCTAATTATGGATTTTCTTTTTTTTTTTTAGTTCAACTGTAAAAAATATTTCAGTCAACTTACGCGCACCTCGACTAATCCTCTCTTCGATCCGGACAAAGGCAAGCCGATTATGGATTCTCTGTGCACCAAGAACAGAGGTGTTAAAACAAAAAGGACAATTCAGTGGATGAAGCACTAGTCACTACAAGTCTGGATAGGATCAGGTGAACGTAGTTTTTGCTACAGTATGCGGAGAGATTATTTTCAAATCTTACTAGTTGAAATCAATTACAAATTAAATTCGAATTAAAATTCGATTCATTGATAAATGTATTCACATCGATTACAAAAGAAATTTTTAAAATTGTTGAGGGGTGAGTGACTCCACTTGAACTCATGCTTTAAAAAAACAAAGAAAGTAACGTCGTTGGAATGACACGGATCCCACTAACGGTTGAGACCTGTTACTAATTTAATAATTATAATATATTGTCAATAAATTAAATCTAAATAATATTTTTTAGAGTATCAATGCATCAGATCTTGATCTGTCTAGATTCGAATCCGATAAAAAATATGAATTTTGAATCCATTTCGTTTGCCTGACGGATTTTAAAATCTAAATTTATATTTGCATCCGTTAATAATCGGATATTCGACCTAAAAATTTGAATCTTCAAAAAAATTCAGTCACACCTCTTCTAGTTTTATCATATCTTGAAGGATTTCATCTCTATTGTCTGACAGATTAAAGGTCTTAACTAGAATACAATTTTATTAAATTATTCATAATATATTTTATAAAAAACTCCATCCACACTCTCTCTAAATAGACATATCTTCAATGAGACTCCCTTTATTTTAAGAATATTTTCATGTATTAAAATCCGGGCTGATTAAAATCTGATTCGAGTTGATTAAAAACGATTCGAATCAAATTTTAATCAACTCACATTAAATTTTAATTAGACTGAATTTTGATACGTAAAAATATATAAATTTTAATTGACTCAAATTTTGATATGTAAAAAATGAATTTTAATCAACTTGAATCTAATTTTAATTGACAAGAACATTAATAAGTAAAAAAATATAAATTTAATCGGCTTGAATTGAATTTTAATCGACACTAACAGCTCAAGTTGAACTCAAATCGGCTTTAATTTTAATTGTTAAAAAAGAAATTTAATAGACTCGAATTTTAATACGTAAATAAAATAAATTTAATCAACTCGAATTGAATTTAATATGTAAAAAAATAAATTTTAATTAATTCAACTTTTAATATGTAAAAAAAATAAATTTTAATCGAATTTTAAATAGAAAGATTGTTTGTGGTTTATGTGGAGGAAATTTTGATATTTTAAATGAATTTTTTTTGTTAGAAATAATAGTTTAACGATAAAGGCAGTGATATTTAAATATAAATTAGAACAACTGTCAGTGATATTTTTAACAGTAGATCGGGTATCCTTGAAAATATAGTAAACTAGAAGGGATGTAGTTGAAATTTTTCCTAAAAAAATATTTTTACCAAATTTAAATTAACTTTCATCCTAATTTAATCAATCAATAATTCCATTCAATAATTTATGTTTAATTTCCTGTCAATTTTATTAATAATATAACTAATTATATTTGTATATATAATAATTCATCTCAAATATTATTCAAATTCAAAGCCATGTAGAAAATTGAATCGGATTGAGATTGAATTCGAATAAACAGATTAAATGTTGATCCATATTCAATTAAATAAACTCAAATTCAGATCGAATTAGAATTAAAATTTGCTCCATTGACAGCCTACTCCAATAGTTTCCCTGACAATTTCCTGGCGGAAATAAGTAGACAGATGTCCAAAGGAAAGAAGAAAGAGAAAATAAAAGTAGTAAAAAGATGTTTCCGCTGCCGGAAGTCTAACCCGGATGGATCAACGCCATGGGAGGAGCACCATGTTGCAATCAGTGATTTATAAAGTCAACGTGCTACAGCAGAATTGTTGTCACTTTGTGTCAAAGATGTATAATATAAAACAAAACAGGTTTCAATAAGTTCATTCGATGGTATTAAATAGACTCATTCAATGGTCACTAATATTTTGCTCAAAACTATTTAAATTGTATCGTACCTTCGAGCACAAATTACCTCTAGTGTGTGTATATATATATATATATATTCACTTTGCCCTCATTTTCTGATCAACAATTTTTCTCATTTTTAAATCCAATTAGGTTACTAAGGGATCACATTGTTTTATCAATAATTATTCAAGTAATATTTTTTTTAGTTTTAATCGCATATAATCCAATGTGTATCGTGCGGAGCTTATGTTGAGTATAAATTAAGTTATTCTAATTCAGGGCCAACTCAGACGGTAAGTGTCATACTCCAACCTGGAGATAGAACATTATATTCAAATTTGGTAAAGTGATCTCCACTCCTTGACACACATCTGTATCCTGTACATATAAATTTTCATATTATCGTACTTTACGCTAATTAGATACAACAACATAACTTTTACTTTCTTTATATCCCAACATACCTTCTACATAAATTAATTACTTTTACAATTGTAAAATAACACGGTGTAGTTCTCTAATTACAAGACTTAGTAACTATACCAAATATCCTCACAAGACACGAGAACCTACTTCCTTCTTATACCGTCTAGACTCAGCAGTGGACATCTATTTTTCCTTTGTTTACCTGAAAAACATAAACTAAAAGGGGGGGGGGGTGAGCACACACGCTAAGTGAGTGTATATAAGTAGTCAACAATAATAGCAGATAATGCATAAACAATTATTATCTTCTCAATCAACTAAAGCGCACTTTAAATAATAAGATATAAACTTCTTTGTCACTTTAGAAATCTTACAATATGTCACTACAAGTTAGCATCCCATTAGTGTTATATCGATGCTTATCACTCAACCGATCTTGCCTCGCAGACCACATCTGCTACACAAGTTATATCATTCACGTAGGCTACATACATATCTGTCATTTTGACCATTTCAGCCCCACCAGCCATACATCTATTTATTAAAGACAAACAACACAAACCTTTAAGACACCATCATTCAACCCATCATTCATATTGCATTTACAAATTCATTCATTCAATCACATAGCAACTCACTCAATGGTTTTCGACAATGTCAATAATATGATAAAGCTTATTTACAGTACCAATCACAAACAATAAGCCACATCATTACATAATCCATAACATATTAAGCATTAGATACTGAGGTTGTTTGCGTGAGAGTAGAGACAGAGTTTGACCAAACTTTTAGTGACTCGAGAGGCTCACTCGCAAGAGATGGAGAATAGGAGGGAGATACCAAGGCGAACAAAGCAAGCACTAGTGGTGAGGGCGCCTAAGGTGAGGAGGCGACGCTAGACAGTTGGGACGAGACATGGTTTCTCCATTGGCCCTAGCAAGAGGCACGTGAGCACCAGGAGCAGAAAGCGCCGACAGGAGTGCACGAGAGTGGTCTTGGTTTGGATGGAGAATTTAGCAATAATGGATAAACCATAATTTTCATGATTTTATGGCAATAAAATGCAATCATCTTATTGCAATATTTTTTACAAGGTGGAAAAAAAATGGGGAACAATGGGCGGCCAATTGAAAGATTGTTAAAGAATGTGAAGGATTTTAGAGCATTATATTAAAAAGTCAAGCAAGTGGGAAAGATGATAGCCAGGGGGTCTGCATGATAGTTAGGGCACAGATGGGGATGGCAAAAAACCATGTTACTCAGCATCCATAGCGACACAAACAATAAATGTTGACCATCAATTCTGATGCTAAAATTGCTAGGATTGTCTCTACTTTTCGTACTCCCCTCCACGTGAGAACTCAGCTCTCCTAATTTTGGCAACATCCTCAACATTCATGTGTTTCTAGGCTTTTGATAGTTTTTCTAGCATTTCTTCGACGGATGCTTCAAAACTGAAAAACATAAGGCTGGATGAGCAAAGACCTTTTGTGAAGACCACGATGGCAACTTTGTCGTATGTTTCTTCAATTTGGAGGACTTCCTAGTTAAAACGAGTGAGGTAACTCCTTAGGCTTTTATCTCGATCCTGCTTGATGCTGAGCATATTGGTGATAGGTTTCTAGTGTCGATGTCCCTCAATGAAGTGTAAGACGAAAGACTTGCTTAGTTCGGCGAAATAGTTAATGGAAGCCAGGTAAGGTTGACGAACCACTATCGAGCAAATCCCTTGAGGATGTTAGGAAAACCCCTGCACATAATCTCGTATGGTATGTCGTACAACTACATCAGAAATTTGTAGGTATCAAGGTGGTCTAATGGATCTTTGGAGCCATCAAAAGCTCCCACGATTGGCATCTTGAACTTTATGGGATATAGGGTAGTTGGCCACATCAACTACAAAGGGTGTGTCGACACGCTTTACAAGGTACTCGACCGTTTCAGGCCTGTGCGTCTTCATGGCATTGAAGATGTCATCGAGTCGGTTTTGCACCTCGATTTTTTCGTCTCATTGGTTAGGAAAGCCCTCTAAAGGGTGGTTGTAGTGACTTTCATGGTCAACATGTTGGGTTTCCCCCTCGTCCTCTTAAAACGGAGGGTCGCCAACATGAGAGGATTGAGCAGGTACGCGAGGAGGTTGGCACTAAGGTAGGGCGTCTTGGCATGCTGGGTGAGGCGCCTAATGCGCTAAGCAAAGTGCCTCCTTTTGTGCCTCGAGAGCTGTTAAGTGCTGGGGTAGGGCTCGAGGGTGCCTAACGAGCATCAATTGACGGAGTTGTTGATTTTGGTTTACCAACAACTGCATAGTCTCTTAGGTGGTTCGGTCTCGATGACTTACTCCACTAGAAATGACGACGGTGGCCGGAGAATTTTATTATTCAAGTGATATAGTGTGTTGAGATATGTGTGATGTAGGCGGAACTTATGATTTATAGGCAAGCAATGTTGGCTCCGATGGACTTTGATTGAGGCGTCATCCCCCTCACTAATTTCGTAAAGGTCGTCTTATCCTCGCAACGAGTAAGGGATGGCGGGGTGATTCCTCAAAGGTCGTCTTATCATGTAATGGGTGAGGTGATCTCACGAGACTGACAATGTGCGTCCAATGACTGTGTCCCCACAGATTCCCTCTCCTAGGATGGAGATTCTCACGTGCGCTGATAATTGGCTGGGTTTTTCAGGAAGGTGGACTTAGCCCAACTAGAATTGTGACTAAGTATTTGTTTATCTACATCTTGCTTTGGACCTATCATTTGTGGTCTGGGCTTGGCCCGTCAATAATCGCGTGTAATCCAATGTGTATCTTGTAGAGCTTATGTTGAATATAGATTAGGTTAGTTTGGTTTGAAGTTTGTTTAGTCGACATTATATTAACGGGTTGGCGAGTTTATTTATTTATGACCTAAAATTTTAGTGAATACTTAATTAGTTCGTGCTGGATCATTACATCTAAAAATCTGTTGTCGTCAAATTATTTTTATGTATCGATGAGAAATAGCTTCAAGCTAACCTTTTTTTTTTTTTTGCTAAATAAAAAATAGGTGGGGGCAAATAAGAGCACCCAGAGACTACCACAATAGACCATTACCAGTTGGATCATGAAGTCCCTAACCATGCCAGTTACTCATTTCGGAAACAAACCCACTAGGCTAGCACATGACCAAAGTCTATTATAAAAAAGATTAAGTTTTTTCCACTTTAAAAATTTTGGGATAAGATTTTGTTGAGTAAAATTGAAATAATTTTTTTAGGTTTAGCTCTGGGTAAATCGCTTAAGAATTTTAGTGGTTATTGAACCTCTCTCGTGGGTCTCACTTTAATTTAGTCAAAGCTATTCATACTAACTTACGTCCACCTTGGTTAATTTTCTTTTCAGTCTAGTTAAAGACAGACCATCTACTTTAGAACTAGGGTATCTATGAGACATAAATTTCTCATGACTTAGTCCCAAGGGATTGTCAAGATTCAAACTCCGCACGTCTAATTGTATAGTTGGTCTCTATTACCACTTGAACTACCATGTTAAACATTTTTAACACTTCTATGATATTCGAAAGCTTACCATTGGATTTAGTTGACAATGAGCGGATTATTTGCGGCAATTAAATTCATGTATCCCTTCATGAAATTTTTATTCTCAATGTGAATGGTTTGTCTTTAATTGAATCGGAGAAAAAATTAATCAAAATGCGTATAAATATCCTAAATACCTTTATCCATAATACCAAAAAGAAATTAAACTAAAGAAAAAAAAGAGATACGAAAATTTTAACACATCAAATATTTAATCCACTAATTTACCATGTTAAAAACAACTAATCCTAAATAAAATGGGACCCAGTCTCGATTTTAAAACTGTTCAATTTTTAAATGAAATTTGTTATTTAAATTTTAAATATCAACTTAATTTGTTCACCTAATCAATCAGAACTATTACATTGGTAATGCGGTAATGGATTCAAATAAATAATAAGATCCATAAAATTAAATCAATAGCAGTGATGGTCAGCATTTTAAGCCAACGTACCCTTACTATTTTCAAAACGGTTCCCCTACTGTTCTCAAACTGTCAGACGTGTCTATCAAAGAATGGCTGTCCGTAAATCTAAGCTGGGTATAATTTAATTAATTTATTATAAATAAGTTTCAGAACAATTATACAAAAGGGTCCCGTAGCTCAGTTGGTTAGAGCGTTGGTCTTATGAGCCGAAGGTCGCGGGTTCGAGCCCCGCCGGGACCATTTTTTTTGCCTTTTACACTCGTTCTTTAACTCTCTTTCCTTTTATACCCTTTCTTCATTCAACGCTATAACTTTCCTTTTATACCCTCCTTCATTCAACTCTCTTTCCTTTTGTGCTCAAAGGTTTCCAGTAGGGGTGTTCAAATTTCCGACTGGCCGCAAGTTCCTACCCTACCCGACTCTACCCTACCCTAAAAATCGGCTAGCCGCAATAATCGAGTAGGAATGCGGAAGAGTTTTTGTTCTTCCGATTAAATCGGGTAGGAATGCGGAATAACCATCTATTTCCGCATTCCTACCCTACCCTACCCGCATTAATTTTGTATTTCATATTGTTTAAACTTAAATTAATTGTTATTATATTTGTGAAACAATTATGGTGGATTGATGTTCATACTTTCTTGTGTTTTATTATAATTGTTGTTATAGTTATTTTTTATTTTAATGTTATTGATTTATGGTATTGTTAAATTGGTGAATGTTATTTAATTAAAATATTAAAATAATCCAAAAATTAATAGTTACAAAAATATTTATCCGCCTTCCTACCCGACTTCCTACCCGATTAATCGAGTAGGAAGGCGGGTAGGAATACTAAAGTTGTCGGGTAGGGTAGGCCAAGAAAAAACTCTTCCGCAAAGTTTCGGGTAGGAATGCGGAAGAACATATTTCCTACCCGTAGGGTAGGGTGAACACCCCTAGTTTCCAGCCCCGGGACCATTTCTTCTTTCCTTTTGTACTCGTTCTTCAACTCTCTTTCCTTAAATCTGAAAAAAGTGCTCATAGAGCTTCTGTCAATTGTTTAATCAATTATTTCTACGAAATGCTAAAAAACCAAATTATTACTACGTATTTTTCTCAAAATATGCCCTTAATATTTTTTTCTTGATTCTTTTAATAGATCCCAAAATTCATATTTGATGGAAATAATAAAAAATTTAGGAATTGAAACTGTAAGAGTAAGACAATTATTTCATAGTGATCGAAACAAATAGACGTATCAAAGAAATCGAATTTGATGCTATGTCCTTTCTTCATTTAACGCTATAACTTTTCTTTTATACCCTTCTTCGTTCAACTCTCTTTCCTTTTATAGCAATCCTTGATTCAACGATCAAACAACAAATTTAAAATGATGACCCGGACCACTAAACTACCACATGTCCCAGCATTGAGTCAGTCCACCCCACCAAACTCTATGATTTTTTTTCTTTTTCCGTTCCTCCTGTCTATAACATTATAAAAAATATTCAATAACAATCACAAAGTTTACATTAAAAAAAAACTCTAAGACTTCTCAAGATTCCATCTAATAATACAAACTATATATTAATACCGGTCATAACCCGTGTTTGAAGGCACAATAAAATATAAAATTCGAGAATCCAAAAAATTTATCTTA
>CM042186.1:3746208-3797084 GCA_023539305.1 Ilex asprella | reverse complement strand
TTTTTTTTTTTTCTGTATAAAGTAAACTTCTTTTAAATAAAGTTGTAGATATTAAGTGTTTTTAATAGATTGTGTAGGATAAATGACGTGGCAAATTGATATTTATTAGATTTTAACGGCTTTAATAAGGTTCAATAATTAATTAAGTCATTCATATTGATTTATCATGCAAGATTTGGTAAAAATTATAGCTAGTCTAGCATTGTTTGTGTCAGCTATGACGAACTATTTTGAAGTTTACTATCTCGATCAATTCTCATAAAAATATATTAGGGAAATTTTATGGTATTAAAAAATAATCGGTATTGTATCGCCAATTATCACTTCATATAGGCAAAGTTATAATTGCTCAAGGAAATACCATGATCGATCACAAACACCCATGATCGATTATGAAAATCTCGATATCGATCTTAACATTTTATGATCGATCATATCTTTTAAAATTATAATTTATATCTCAAAAAAAATTATAACTTAACCTTAAAAAATTATAATTTTCAATTGCGGTACCGTAACAATTTCCAAGTCACTTGGTTTGCACTTGCTGTGCATATTTAGAATTTATGACAAGAAGTTAAAAAAAAATATATGGTTGGAAGGTTTTTTTTTTTGCTAGATATGTACAATAATGTATGCTATTGTATTTGAAATTTTTGGGGAAAGCCAAACAGGATGTCAATCACTATCAATTGTTTGTGATAGTTTGTTCACCTGTCACTATAAGTTATCTTTGGTTGAATAAACAAAAGGCCTTGGATGTGTTTGATCGTTAGTTGAGGCCTTTGATTGAGGAGAGATAAACAAAGTGAGAGACAGAGGGGGAGAGTTTTATTTGACCCTTAAGAGTAGTTTAAGTATTAACAATCTCTTAGAATTCAAGTTATTTTTTATAAATATTTTAATTTTGACGTGAATAATTTATTTTTGATCAAATAAAAAAAATTAATCAAAATATGGATAAATCGATAAATATACTATGACTGCTGAACAAATAGATGCAAAAGAAAGACAGAGTTCTTTATTTGATTATTATACATGTTCACCCAAGTCCAAAAAAAATATTATGTGACCAACTCTACTTGAGAAAACAAAATTGAGGCTGGTGGTGAGAAGGATGGGCCATGGCAAATATTCAGAGACACCCACCTTTATTCTTTCTCTCTCCTCTTCCAAGTATTTCTTCCTTTCCACTCCTACTACTAATACTATCACCACAACCAACATTATTATTACAACATCTTGATTCTCATTTCTTCTTGTTTTCCATCATTTGGTGATTACCCATTTGCCAAAAAGGGTTCTTCACTGACTCATGTGCAAGTTTCTTCTGTGGTATGTGATTCTTTACAGACATCTGGGTTTCTCTGTTTTGTGCTCTCTTATTGTTATTTATATGCATCCAGATGTTGTATGTTGTACATTTGTGCTTTGGATTACCCATTATGCATATGTTGATTGGAGACGATGGTGGATCTGGGTGTTGAAATGTTGAGAGAGAGTCAAACATTGACTTCAGTTGATTGAGCTATAAACTATTCTGTTCTCTGAGAAAATAAAAATTTACTTAAATTGATTGTGTTGGAAACTATTCTGTTAATACAATGTGTAATCTGATCTACCTGTTCAATATCTTTGATGGGTCTGAAATTATTATGCTGTATTACTAGCTCCATTTTCCTTTATTTCAAAAAAAAGAAGCTAGATTTGGGATATGAAAATGAGTGCTTTTATTTTGTGCTAGTGTTGGTTTGAATGCAACATGTTTTGGATGAAATTTAGCCATTTTGTTCTCATAAATTTAGTGGCAATGGCTTTCTCCTTGCTAATTCACTTTGAAACGGCAGAAGTGTGTCAATTTGTGATGTTCCCTGAATTTGAATCAAGACAATCTGTCACATCCCATTTCAAAATGAGTATACAGGATTGGAGTAGTTGTGAATTGAATCCATTTGTTGGGAGCAACGTGATATCCCTGAATTGCAAGATTTAACAATCTTCTGTTTTAGTTATTAATGCCATATTCAAATTTGCATCCTTCACCTTTGAAACTGGATATAGAGCATGGTTGACATGCAAATATTTACAGCGCTGCTGAGGCTAATTGTATGAACCATAGAAACTTCTCCGCAGATAAAGCGAAATAAAGGCATTCAACATTTTTTTGGAAACGACTGACATTTAACATCAAGGATGGGATCTGGTGATTGGATTAAGAATATACTCAGCTTAAAGAAAAAGAAGGATGACAGGTCAAAGAAATTGAAGGTATGCAACCAGTGAATGCTACTTATGTCACAGTTAATTTCAAAACAATTTAATTTGTCATATAATTAATTAAACATACATTGCAATTTTTTTTTCATCAAGTGTAGTCTTAATATTCTGGTATCCTTCTACTTCCTTTACACTCACATGCATAGACATGCATGAAATGTTTTATCGATCAATGATATTGGTTTTCATGTTGTTATTCTTTTCTTCACCACAAAGTCTCTAGTACTGTCATAAGAACTTTATAGTGTAAATTAAAAAGGAAACTTCATCTAGGATTCTTTTAAAGATTTTATCATTTTTAGAATTAGGATTGACCATCTGATTGATTGTCTGTGTCATATCCAAAACCTGATATACTGGTAAAAGAGCATGCTTAGATGTTCCGATTGCAGGGTATCTGTGAAGGGAGATTTTCTTTTTCTTTCCTTTCTTTTTAGTAGGTGAATAAATAAGAGGCATCTAGAAGAACACCAGGAAACTTGCCCATTCCAATTGTCAGCTACACGCTTCATACACTTTGTCGATTTGCTCTAACTGTCATTTTAATGTTATTACATTATTGATTTTCTAATCATTTCTTCACCATAAGACAGGAATCTTCAGCACCCAAAAAGTCAAATGGTTTCAAACAGGAGCACGCCTCTCAGAAAGAATATGCTAAGATTACCAATGGTGCTTCTAATGGAAATCCTGGAGTTCTTGGTATGCCTGTCAAAGATATAGCAGCAACTCGTATTCAAACTGCATTCCGAGCATACATGGTACTTCTACACCTTATTAGATCTACAAGTCACGCTGATGCATACTGCTGCGTTTTGATCTATTGTCTAAGATTGTTCATATTTATGTAGTACACTGAATTATCTTGTCTTTTATGATTTAACTTGATGCTCATTTACAAAGTGAAACATTTTCTCACCTGTGGAAAGGATTAGTTATCCAGGTCAGCATACTCTGTCTGAAAATGATGTCCACTGACACACAAACCCAGATCATCGTACATACTTATTGCTGCATAACATAAATCCATGTAACAAATCATTTCACTTATTTCAGGACTTGTAGGATTGCATTCCTTGTGTGTTCAAAGATTTTGTTTGGGCCATGGAAAAACTATCGAGGAAATCCAAGAGCCATAGTAGTATTGTTTGAATATGGCTCAATGCAGTTATATAAGTGTAACAGAGCTAAGTTGCAAGACTAGATGAAGGCTGGAGAGAAAAAGAGGTTTAGGGTGCATCCTTGATGATTAATGATGACACACTAGTACCCCATGACAAATTTTATTGTTCCTGTAGCTAGAATAGAGTACCCTTTCTGTAAGGGATTTGAGAGGTCTCAAGTTCTAGTAATAAAATCCAGAAATATAGAAGTCTCCCTAATAATGAATTAAATTGTTGTTGTTGTAGCATCTGGTCAAGTGATTGGAAGAATAAAGGTGTATCACAGCCTACTTTTGCCTAGATCTTTATGCACCATGTGAATAGCAAAAGCTATGATTTCTTTTTCAAGGATGCCACATTTTTCAATTTTCATCTGGTTGTTTCTTGTAAGCAAGCGAAGTGTCAGCGGTGAGGATGAATAAATGTTCTTCCTCCACCTCGCATGTGCTTTACACTTCAATAGACAGAAAACTCTTTTACTTGAAAACCTTCTGGACATCTTCTTGACAGGATTCTGTAATTACCGGCTCTTGAGTCACTTCCGCGAAATAAGTGTGTTTGTGTTTTTGCTATTGTTTCGATTAAAAGAATGGTTATAGGATAAAAAGTAACTTCTGTGAACCCTGAAGAAGTTGCTTGGCCAGATTGCAGCTCAAGCACAAATTTCCAAATCATTGTAGCTGTAAAATAGAAACTGTAAGCAATTAAAATTGTGCATCTGCCCAGTCTCCGTGTCTGTGCAGAGAACAGGCAGCCACTGTGCTTTGTTAATATTCATGACTTGCAGGATGAATAGTGTGTTTTTTCCCTGTTGTAGGCGAGGAAAGCTTTAAGGCGTTTGAAAGGGACAGTAAGATTGCAGGGACTGATCCAAGGCCATTCCATCAAAAAGCAAGCGTCAACTACATTGAGCTATCTTCATTCATGGAGCAGCATACAGGCCCAGATTAGAGCTCGCCGACTCGTTATGGTAACCGAAGGCCGGAGCAGACAGAAGAAGCTGGAGAACCAATTAAAGCTCGAGGCAAAGCTTCATGACCTAGAGGTACGACTGGCCCTGCATGTTAGAGTTGGTAGCAGAGTTGCTAGAAATGCTGATACCCTAGTAAATTTCATTTTAGAAAACATGCTGTAAAACTTTGTCTACTTTCATCCTAGATAGTAAATTTAGAAATTGAAGAGATTTATCCATGATAAGACTCAATAAAACACTTGAAATAAAGTTTCCAGCATAACAACATTTCTAATTATTTAGTGTATAAAATGTACCTCTAGCCTTCCACCCTTTGTAACAAAGGGCATATACCCTTCAAGTCCAATTCAATGTTCCAGATAGAACTGCTTGTGGGGTGGTTGTTATCACATTTTTCACTACCTATCGAAATAGAAATTGTTATATATATCATTGATACTAGATTGGAGGCTGTTGCATCAACCTCTATTGCACCTTACAATCTTCTTAGATGGAATCATACTGTCATGGAGCTTCCTTCAATTTATAATTCATTGATTAATGTTAAGCTTCCATTTAATTAAAATTATATAACAATTTTTTTTTTGTTCTTATAAAAATCCCAAAAATGAAGAGTACATTTGGGATACGCACTGTGTTTCCTTTCTAATGTTTCACCCGAAGGGTTTAAACTTTAAAGGATAAGTTGTACTTGAAAGTTTCACTAGCATATAAACTCCAATTGGTCAGTGAAATGTTGTATTGCATACCTGCGTCCAAGTCATTGAGCTTGAACTTCTTTACCTGCTTGATGCCAAAACATTGAGGATACAATAATAATGAAAAGCTAGCCTAATTTTCTAATCTATTCAAACCCAATATTGCCCTAGAACTACAACTTATCATTCATCACCTTACTATTCTCATATTTTCTTCCTTTGTGTTTTTTCTTTTCTTTTATTTCTCCCCTATGGTTGAAGTTCTCCGCCAGTGGATTCATATTGTGTATAACTTACATATATCAGATACCCTAATTAATTACAACCTGTCAAACTTGCTGTTCCATTCATTGACCCTGCTGAAAACTTTGTCAACTTCTTGGAATTCTTCATCTTGTTTGGTCTATTTTCACTATGTTCAGAACATTTGTTTCTATTTATCGGAACTTAACCACGATAAGTATTGGGATAAGATATATCCCATGTTTAATAATACACACACATTTGAAATACCTATCCATAAGACAAATAAGCTAGCATACTACGTAGATTTGTAGATCTCTAGCCTCTAGGCCATAGATTAGATAAGATCTTGAAGTGAACTCATTTGGGCCAGATGCTTGAGCATAAAACACTCACTACTACTATTGGTTGCACCTTCTTTCTTTCTCGATTGCTCCATCTGAGAAATTGGCATGTTTGAACTTTGAACGCCCACAATTCTCTCTCTCTCACATTAAATAAAATCTGACAGGTGGATTGGAATGGTGGCTCTGAGACAATGGACGAAATACTTTCAAGGATATATCAGAGAGAAGAAGCTGCGGTAAAGCGGGAGCGAACTATGGCATATGCCTTTTCTCATCAAGTAACTCAATCACAAGAATATTATTCCATTAGTTTTGCTTCCTCTGTTATACCAGAGCACTATAGATCTAATCTTTTTGCAGTGGAGAGCCAATTCTAATCCCAATCTTGGGCTGAATTCCAAACTTGGCAAATCTGATTGGGGTTGGAGCTGGACAGAACGCTGGATTGCTGCTCGACCATGGGAGAGCCGAGTCTCTGTTCAGTCAAGTCCAAAGAAAACTCATGGTCGGCCCACAAACAAGAGTAGTAAAAACATAAATTCGCCAACAATGAAAACAGCAATGTCAATCAAATCCATTTCACCTAACGGGAAGGGAACCACGAAAGCCCGAAAGTTGTCTTACACTGCAGCTGAGAAACCAGCCACACAAGAAGGAAACATTGCAGCTGAGGAACCAGCCACACAAGAAGGAAACATTGCAGCTGAGGAACCAGCCACTCAAGAAGGAAACATTGCAGCTGAGGAATCAAACAACACCAAGAAATGACAAGCGATATCTTTATAGCAAACCAATGATATAAATTCAGAGACGAAAATCTTGGATTTTCGATTTGGTATGTTGCTGTGAATTGAAGAAAACCCATTCATTCATTATGTGGCCATTTCTCATTCTATACATATGGAGTGGTGTGAAAGTAGGAGAGTTTGCCATTTCTCATTCTGTACAGAATGAAAGAACAAACTGGATTGGGACTGACCTGGTTATCCTTCTTTCTTGTTTGATATTCTTTCTTTCTTTCCTTTTTTTTTTTTTTCTGGGGAATTGGTATAATTTGGAGAAAATAAGTTATATAAATGGTTATGTAAATAGAAAAGTAAGTTTTTGGTGACTTTTTGTGGGAATGTGCAAATATTCAGCTTCTGTTTCCTTTTGTGTTGACTGTGTTATTATTTTTATGTTATTTTTGTGCTTTTCCTCCCAATGGCTCTTCAACCATAGCCAAAACCTAAGGAATCCACACACACACACTCACTTCTCTGATGATATGAGCACATTATAGTCTGGAATTGGTGCTGGCATGTCATAGCTCATCTTAATGTAATGTTTCGCTTTTTTATTTCCAAAGGTGCCTAGCAGTTTATTCAATGTTAAAAATCAACAACTATCATAAAAGAAGTCTTTCAAATTACATATGTAAAAAGTAATCTGCTATATCATTATTGCAGTAACTCTCATAATTATATTGGAACAATTTTTCATTACAATATAAGTAACAATGCCTATATACACACACACATACATTAACAACTAGCGAGCAAGATGATCTTTTCGACTGTATTATCGACCACGATCGAATCTTGACCGCATTTGGATTGGGCGAAGGCCTTATATCAGTAGGGCAATATCATAGTTATTATTGACATGAACCCTATCACTTAAAGGACAACCTACTTTCTTCAAGATACGAAATGAGTAGTCGAAAACGACTATCCCTATTTCCTTTATTTTAGATGGAGTCATCAACATACCTGACCTTTACTTAGAGAAGGGTAGCGGTATCACACTCTTTTGTGCTGATAGGTTGACTCCCCTATGAATTTTATATGTGTGTCCTCTTGCCTTTTTGCCCATCAAGGAGTGTCAAACTTGTATGGCTGAAAGATAAACAGTGGCACAATTTTGCATTTTTCTATGTTCTAATGAAGTATATACATTGCTGTAAAACTTTAGTCAGATTGTCTGATCTCTATAACTGAAGGAAAACCCCTCCTGGGGAAAAGCATAGGAAAAAGAAAGGTCATAGGAAGATGGAGTCTGATAATCTAGTTTACCAAAATCTAGTTTGCTTTCAATAATAAGATTAAAATACTGAAAAATATTTTTTTTGTGTTGTGCTGACTTTATTATAACTCAATCTGATGAAGTAAAACTAAAATACGGTTGTCTTGGATTATTATACTTAATTTTTTTTGTCGTAATTTGACCCAATTCTCTGTAACTTTGATCCAAAAATATATATAACTCCTTAATAGACATATTTCTAGGACATTTTAGTTGTGCCCCACCCATGGCCTACTCCATACTTGCTGTGCCTACCCATGACCCACTTCATATTCACATTGATAATAGAGCTATTGTGCAACGTTTTCAAAGTAAGAAAATTAGTCGAGGTCAATTATAAGTTATTGTAATTAATTAACCTCATTTTTTATAATGGGTTATAAACCATTTTTTTGTTGTTTTTGGTTGCATAGACCGTGTAAATTGGCTTTTGACCTGTTTGTGTTTAATGAATTTTTAAGTATAAAAAAAAATGTAAAAAAACATATATATGACATCATTTTGATCGATTAGTGAAAAATTAGAATTTATAGTCAAAGTCTGTTCACTCGAGAACAAATTTCTAGCTCCGCTCGTGATCTTACCTTGCCTTCAATTCACCACACACTTCCATGATTGGTAATGAATAAGTTTGCTTTTAATAGTAAAATTAAGGTATTGAAAAGTATTTTTGTAGTGTCATACCGACATTATAAAATAAAGAATGTGATTATAATTTAATCTAATGAATTAACACTAGACTCATGTGCTTTCTGACTGCTTCCATGCAGGCTCTCAAAAGTTGCATAGACATTCACACCCAAAATAATGTTGAAGTGAACAGAAGAACCACCCATTCATGTTCTGCTGCACATTAAAGCAGATTAAAAGGCCTAACAGAAGGGCAAAAAAAAATTAGAAGGATAAACCCTTTGAATCAGCCTTTTTCTTTTTGGGTTTAATGGTCAATAATATTCGGGCCAGTTTACATGTATCTCAACTAATCTCTTTTTCGTCTAGTCAAAGACAGACTATCTATGCCGAAACTAGAAAACTAAAATATTCATGAGGAATAAATTTTTCATAATCTGATCTTAAAAATTTGTTACGTGCAGGTTGAATCAGCCTTTTGCAACCTCATATATCTGAATGAAAACTGAAAAGCTAAACAGTTGGCTGAGTTAAAAATACTTGGTACCATCCAGTTTTCTGACATATGTATGGCTTGAATGGACTCAATAATTACACTTGCTTTTTCCTTTTATAAGTTTGCATATTCCTTTACGACTAGAAAGCTAACCATTTTGAAGGAATGGGATAAAAAGGAAAGAGAATCAACAGCTCAGCAAACTGGAAAAATAATCATCAACATGCTTCTCTTAATCCCTCTAATATTATTGCCAATGGTTCTAGTCATGGCCAAGAATCCACATGTGTTTTTGGTGTATAGTTTCAGTCTGTTGGATAACAAAAATGTTTTGAAAATCTTTTATAACTAATACAAGATAGAAAAAATTTAAAAAGATGAGGTTAGTTTTATGGAATTTCATCTTCAATTAAAGAGTTAAACGAAATATCCAAAGCTACAATAATCGAAAAATTGAGAGAGTGGGCAAATCGAAATGTCCATGTGAAATAAACTACAAGAGACTAAGGGACACCGTGTACTATGCTGTTGAACAATCATCTATTCTAAAAGTTTAAGATGTGAGAGATTTGATGAAAGACAATGAAAAATGAGAGTTTTTTTTCCACAAATTACCTCAATATTCCAGCCTTATTCCCTCTCTACCATGATTTCTAACTCATTTCTTAAAACTATCATTGTTTTCATGAAAACGTGGTTTTCTTATTGGCAGTACAAACGTGCTTTTTTTTTAGTTTCAATGATTAGGGTGTTTGAACCATCTTATACACACATCAACTAATTATCCCCTCTTACACGCACCTCAACTAATTATCTCTTTCTTGGTCTAATTAAAGGCAAATCATCAATATCGGGACTACAGTATTCATACACAAACATGCTTTGAGATTGTGTAAATTATGCTGGCACTCATACAAATAACGATAGCTTAATAAATAAATTAGAAACTTGAGAGAATAAAGTTAGAAAAATTACTGCAACTCATTCAGGTATAGCTAGTCCTGATAATGCAAAAGAGTGATAGCAGAGGATGGCTTGTTGGAAACTGGATTTTCCTTCTCTTGACTTTGAATTACCAGTGGTGAAAATTCTGAATTTTCACCACTGGAAAAATTGCTGGTAAAACTCACATTGGAATCCAAAATGTTCATTGCAGTGTGAATTGAAGGAAAATAACTGGACTGAAGGGGTTCCCTTTGCCAAAACAGTTGGTTTTGGCCTAAACCTGGTGCCATTGAATCAAACACAAACCCTTTTATTCCTCCTCCATTCCCTGAATTTGAAATAGGAAAGTGACCCATCTCTGTTGTGGCGTTAAAATCTGAAGGAGTTGAGGAAGAGAACAGGCCTTGGTGATGATCAGTAGAATGAAAGGGACTTGAATTATGATGTAGAAAAATGGGTTCATCTTGAAAAGGTAGGAAGGAGAGAGAAAAGCCTTGGGTTTGGCTTTTAGCTCTTGAAATCTGATCACCTGGGTGGTGGTGGTGGAAATCAATGGAAGATGATGGTGCAGAACCACCAGTTGTGGAAAAGAAGCCAAACCCGCCAATGGGGTTGCCACCCAATTGCTGTTGATCATGAATTTCATATTCAGAATATGTAAACTCACTTTCTTGCTGTGTTTGATGATGAATATGATTTGGGCTATGTTCTTCCAAGTGTAGTCCTAGTTGTTGATGTTGATGAACTGGTTCAGTCGTGTACGAAGGATCATCGTGTCGCAGAGGATAGTAATCTCTAGCGGGTAACTCATTAAGGGCATCAATGGCGGGCTTGGCCTCCTGCATGAGCCAATCAATGGCCTTACTCGGTCTGTCACAACCGAGCCGATCTTGAACATCATAGAATTGTATGGCAGTGTTTGCTGATAACCGCACTCGCCGGTCCTTCGGGCCCTTTGCTGTGCATACCTTGCTGTGCCGGTCTTTTCTTCCGGTGGACCGAACAATCCGGCCACCGTGGATGTCAACCACTTCACCTTTCTTTCTCTTTAGCCTTAATTTTGGTGGTTCTTGGCCTAAACCCTCTTGCATTCCCCCTCCAAGTGTTTCATATCTCTTGTTTTTATGCTCAAACGCAAAATTTGAACAAGTAGAAAAGAAGTTGGGCCATTTTGCTTGGTGGGTGTCTATTGTTTTTCCATAATGATTTCGTTGCTGTTGATGATTATGGCCATGATACCCTTGTTGTGCAGCTTTGTGCTGTCTATCTTCATGATCCTCCTCCTCCTCCTTTTCTTCTTCTTCTTTTGCTTGATCTTCTTCATCTAATAGTGGTTCTTGATTACTTGGATAATCCAGATTTGAGCTACCCTCTTACAGCTTTGGAACTGCCTATGTAATAGATTGTCAAACTGTCTATGATCTAAAAACTGGTGTCATGATACTTGATATATGGTGTGTGTTTTTTGCTATTGAAAAAAGGGTGCGGCAAAAGAGAATCCCCAGAGACTATCTCAATAAGCATTCACTGGTGGGATTGTGAGACTTCTCATCATGACCGTTATTTTTATCGGGAATGAATCTAGTTGGACTAGTATAGCTGTCAACCACCGAATCTCAATGTGGACACCAAGTCTCGAATCTTCAACTTCAGGGAAGTTCGACCGGTATTCTATTAGACCACCCCACTCGGTGTTATACTTCATATGATGTTAATTGGTGGTTATAATTATATGTTGTTAATTAATAGGTAGTTATAACATCAAGAAATAGTTCAATTAGAAATAGGAATAAGGTGTAAATTCAAATATTTTGAATTCGAATTTAACATGCAACCCTTTGAAGCAAGATTGTGAAAGATTTTGACCGAATCGAAAAGAGAATTAATGGAAATGAATTAAAAGTAAGAAATATAATGAGAAATAGGTTTTGTTTGATAATTGATATCATGGCATTATTTTAATCTTCTCAGTTGTGAAACCAATTATAGTAATTTGGCTTTTGAAAGGAGGCTCAGAAGTCAGAACTTTTGAGTATGTAATGAATGGAAGAAACAATGATGCAGCTAAAAATTCACGTGAAGCAGCAAAAGCCAGCACAAGCACTATCACCGGAATGCCTTTCAGTTTCAGGTTTATGACTGCAACTAGGTTTATAATACCGAATTTGTTTATTAATTATATCGTATTGAATTCACTCATTTGTCAAAAAAAAAATGTTATACAATTCAAATATATATCATTCTTTTTTTGTTTGAAATGAAAAAAAAAAAGAATGATATATATTTGAATTGTATATATCATTCTTTGAATATATATCATTCTTTGAATGAATGTTAGATGTGTGGGTTCTACTGAAAAAATTAATGAGACTTACTAATTTAAGAAATAATATGCATTTATAGATTATAATTTTTAAAATTTTATTTAAGTTATATAACATTATTTTTTACAAAATTAATGATTTAAAAAAGATTCAAACCCACAAACTGGGTATTGTTTTTGTGTCGGTGTATTAAGAGGTTGTATCATCTCTTGATACCCACAAACGAGAGAGAGAGAGAGAGAGATGTCACTGTGAATGAACAGATGTGCATGCATGTTGGAAGAGAGGACAACAGTGTTCCGATCACAGAGGCAAAAAAAATATAAAAAGATCATTCCTCCAACTGTAAGTAAATCTAAGCGAACAAGCTGGGGAATCGAAACTTTCAACATAATCGTTCCTATAATTAAATTAAAAATTTTAACTACTTAAATATCGATGAAAGACAAAAAAAAAAAAAATCCCATTCTTTTTCCTGGTAATTAAATTGATAATATTAAATCATCATTTCCTCTAAAAATTTAAACTTATAGACAAATGTATGACATATTTTTTTATCTATTATACATCCCCCACCACCTCCCCGATTGGAAGAAAATAAGTGGGTAACACTGAATTATTATTTGTTCTAAAAACTAAAGTTGATAATGTGGTATGTATTTATCTATTATATAACAACCCCAGAAAAGATTTAAAAAAAAATGAGCTTGGGTTTGTGTTACTATTTAAAATGGTGGAATCCTTTATTTTGAGTATTGAACATTTTAAAGAAAACAATCTCATTCGTGTCACTATAGTAACATTCGAGTCACTATAGTAATACTAATGTTAAGAAAATTTTGAATTATTAAGAAAATTTTGTGATTTAATTTTGACTTAATAGACCAACGATTATTCGTACATCAAGCTACTATATATAACTACTAGTCATAATTTATGCTTAAAGACATGATAAAATATAAAATTTGAGGGTTCAAAAAATCGACCTCACTATATTAAATTTTTTTCAAAATATATTAACTACAAATTCGTCAAATATTAGTGATGTAATATTTTTAGGGAGAAAATATATAAATAATTAAACATGTGATAGAAATGAGTGATGCGATTTGACGTTTGAGTCTGACAAAAGGATGATAGGTGAAGTAAGTGATTGACGATGGTTTTGAGGAAAAAAATGTGACTGGGATAAAATTCAAACACACTTCTGTTTTATTATATAGATATCAGAATATATAATATTCATATAAAACTTTCATTAATTATCATAATATTTAATAAACGGGTTCTATATATAATTCAATCAAGGATTTCCATATATACCTCAATGATCTAACATATGTGACGTTCTATAAGTGAATAAAATAAAACCGTTAGGGATAATTTTGAAATTTAAAAAATAAGTGAATTTAAAATATTTATGTATAAGTTTAAATATGACTCGAGTTTCTAGAAATGTTTCAAGAGAGAATTTTATAGGGGTGACAATCTTGAGTCAAGTTCGTGTCAAAAATTAATCAATCTTAACCCAACCTATTGAATTAATCGTGTCGTATCGATTAATCTATTTATTTTTGTGTTGAATTCGTGTTCGTATTCGTGTTAACTCATATAAAATTCAAATAAAGAAATTAACTCTAAGATTTTATTATCAATTAATTGAATACATGTTTATACTTTTCCTATAAATTAAAAATTAACTTAATAAACATAACAATAATAATGAGTAAAAGTGTCTTTTTATATAATAATTATGTTAATGTTTAATAAATAATTAACATTTTGTTTATATAATATTAATTAAATGTGTTAATCGTATCAATTTCGTGTTATTCATATTTGACACTAACTCAACTCATTTATTATTTCTGTTAACGGATCGTGTCATTTACGAGTTCTTGTTAAGTAATGAGTAACCCTAACGAACTAATTTCATTTCGAGTTCAAGTCGTGTTGTCGTAGTGTGTCAGAAATTACTATCCTTAAAGTTCCATAGGAAGAGAACAATGAATAAAAAGAGGAAAAAGAAAAAAAAAAGATTCAATGGATTATTCAGAACTTATCTCTGCTGCTGTCACACGAACCATTTATATAAAAATTAGGTCATTACTTGATAAAATATAATAAAAAATTAATATTTTATTCTTACAATATTATTTAAACGTATTAATCATATTAATTTTATTTTGTTTGTGTTTTACAAAAATATAATTTATTTATTATTTGTGATAACGAATCGTGTAATATACAGGTTCGTACAAGAAATAATTAATCTTTTCTCGTTAATTTTGTGTTAATTTTAAATTATATTTTTATATTATGTCAAAAATTATCACCTAAGAGCCATCGGTCATTGCTTCAGACAAACAAAAGTACACACATAGAGGACCCACAGTTAACTGTTTTTATGGGTCCCTCCTACACTCAAGAAAAGGACAGTTCTGCATGCGTGAATGTGCATGATATTTCTTTGTTTCATATCTCTCTCTCTCTCTCTCTCTCTCTCTCTCCTACTTAATTTATCTTATTTTGCTTATAATGAATGGTAATGAAAAAAGTTAGGGTTAATAGCATTAGTTTTGTTTTCATCATATCCATTTTATTAATTTAGTTTTTAAATTATTTAATTTAAATTATTTTAATTTCTAATCAGATAATTTATCAAATTTTTTTGATGTAAGTGACCAAATGTCATTATTTTATACTGTATTACATGTCCAACATATATTTATTCCGTCATAACTAATCTGTCTATATAAAAACTAAAAAGATGGGAATTGAATATTTTAAAGACTAAAATGATAAAAATTCATACAATGATGATTAAACTGATAAAAAATATATATTTTAAGGACCAAAAATATTAATTACCCAAAAAATTATAAATTAATTTGAACCAATGTGTATGTGGAGAAGTAAAAAAAGAAAGAAAGAAAGGTAAACTATATCATTGAAATTTCGAGCTATCCTACCAATTTTTTTTTTCCTCAACAAAAACAACCCATACGTATATCAACCAACAAATAAATATGGGGGAAATTACGATATAAAAATTGGTACCATACTTTCATTAGTTTAAGTCAAAGAGTGCAGGTATGATATTAAAAAATATTTTTTATTATTGTAATGAGATTTTAAAATATGGAGAAGATTATAGTATCGGGAAAAAAATTAGTATCGTATTTTCTAAAAAAAAATTATGAGTATTTTTATAATAAAAAAAATTATAACTTTTATGAGTATTTCTATAATTTTTGTGGTTTTTTGTTACTATTTTTATGATAATTTGTGATTAATTTTAAATATTTGAATCGATCACAAATTATCATAAAAATAATAAAAATAAAATTTATAAATGACAGTACTATATATATATATATATATATATATATATATTTCATGCAGATGTTGCATGATGATTACAAGCAGAAGTGATATCACATGCCACGCTAACTGGGTGTCCTATGCGGCTTTGGTGATACAGATGGCTAGTGGTAGCATGTGCGAGGAGCCCACTGAGCATGATTAGTCTACGCTCTGCTTTTTCTGAAACTGGGCTTGGCCTACGAAGAGTCTCTTCACCACCGTGACTTCCAAGTACAAAATCCCATCAATAGTGGTCAGTACTATCGGAAAACCTGACCCCATCAGCCCATGACCAACTGGGTCTTCTCTCTCTCTCCCACCTGCTAAAATGAAACCCATCGTTTACTGATAGGACTAATGGTGCAATTTAAGTTGGACAACTCAATTTTAATTCGAGCTCAGTCCAAAAAAAATTAAGATTTGAATTAGAGTTTTTAATATTTGAGTTGAATTTGGATCAAAAAATTTCAATCCGAATTCAATTTGGGTTGGACTTGAGTTGACTCCTCGAACCTGAGGATTAAATTCGAACCCGAATTACTATTATATAAATACAATTTTATAATTTATACTAGGGTTGAATTGAAAATATTCATATTTAAGAGATTGATTGTTATTGGTAAATAATAATTTATTATCTGGTTGTATGTCTTGCCTGCTTGCAACAGTAGAAAATCTTTGACTGCATAAATTGATCATTTTGATTTGAACTAACATAAATTGATCTATCTAACTGTATTCTGTATGGTTGTGATTGCATTGAGTTCTTAATATTATAGTTTTTATGTTAAAAATTTGATTGAAGTTGTTGGTTGTTAAATTATTTGAATATTATGTAATATATGTATCAAGTTTAGAACACTAACCCGAAATCAAACTGTAAAACAACCCAAAATCAGTCCGAAATCATTAATCCAAATTTAACCAGAGCCCGTCCAATTTAAATTCGGGCAGTGCTTGAGTTGAGTTTATTAACCCGAGATAGGGTTAGGGTTAAGGTTAAGGTTAAGGTTGAAGATTATATACCTAGGGTTGAGCTAGAGTTAATTGTCCAACCCGCCCAAGTTACACCCCTAGATAGGACTAGTGGGTTATCTAATTTCATTCTGTCCCTTATGCTTTTGTTTCTTAGAAAAATTATACCGAAAGTCTACAACTACAAGAAGATCATTTAGTGAGAGTTTGGGTAGATATAATAATAACTGTTTACTTATCTTTATGTCATGAGACTATGATACGAATAATTTCATCACTTACTTAAAGTACAATACTAATATTTATAATTTAATAGATCACTTCTTCTAAAATACGTTTCATATGCTCTGTTCGCAACAATCCAATTAATTTTTTAGGCAAAAACACATTATACATTCTATCTTTTGAAAACTAACATTTTTTATGTTATTTTTACAACAGAGTAATAAGTGCTTGGCAATGGACTAGAAAACCTCTTATTTTTCAAGTACAATTTTTTTCTATTCTCAGTTGAGACTTGGGTTTGAAATAATTTGTAAATTACACATGCTTGTGAAGAGGACAAGTAACAAAAAATAGGTGAAATCCTTTTACTTCTGAATGGTATTTCATTCATCATCAAATCAGAGTACATCAATTTGAAGCGGAGACAATATACACTTTGGTGTCAAATCCCTCTAAACAACAAGATTAGTGCAATTCAAAGGAAACTTAGCTAAATTATACACGATCCTATTTTCATCCCTGCGATTCTAGCTTTTTTTTTGTTGAGAAATGATGACGTACAAGGAGAGAGAGCAATAAATTAAACATCTATATTTATATTTTTTACTCCTATTGCTACTCTTGCTTTTACCCGTTGTTGTGAGTCATGACCATTGTCCATATCAATGGTTATTTGCCTCATAACCGCGAGGGGGGGGGGGGAGGGGGAGGTTTTCAACATTAAAGGTTCCCTGATAATTATTTCTCAGCCCCCATTGCGCCAATTTGTTTGCAGCTTTGTTTGCTTGTTTGAATGCATGAATCCTCCAGTCTATGTACTGCTATAGAAAGTGTTTGACATCTTGTATTATAGATATGATGGACAAATGTGGATTGATGTGGGGGAGCATGGCTGCATGTGTGACAGGCTGTGAATCCCACTGCGATTCTAGTTAGTAGAAAAATTAGAACATCCTTTAGCTAAACACTTGATTTATTTGATAAAATGACCCATAAAAAGATAGCAAATTGTGATCCTTTGAGATTAATTGCATCAGTCCTTTAAAATCCCCTTACAGAATGAACCTGTTGTATCCCAAGTCCACAACAAACTTAACAGCTTCATGTGCCACCCAAAGTTTTGCCTGTTTTGGACAAATATTATCCAAAATTTGATAGCTTAAGTCCGATACAAAATACCCTTTACAATCTCTAACAACCACCCCCAAACCACCAGAAGAATTCAAATTGGACAAAACTCCATCATAATTCAATTTATAACACCAAATGGAGAAACCACTTGAACAAGTCCGCTCTAAGGTTGTGTTGGTGTTTAAATTATACTAGTGCACATGTGCGTTGCACATGGACTATTTCAGGATTCTTCTAGAATCATTCATTGTTAAATCTACGTCATTGTATTGAGAGCAAACAAGAATCCTGTCAAATTTTTCATATGTATTGTTAAGTAGATGATAGAGAGAGATGAATGAGTGCATTTTCAGTAATAAAAAACAAAGAGAAAGAAGATGAAGGAGTGCGTTTTTAGTAGTATCATGCATTGAGGTTTAGTCAACTATAGTGAATTATGTTCACTGCTAAATAAAATTAGATGTTTTATCCAAATAAAATCAAATATCATGCACTATTAAATATAGTAAGAATAAAGAGGAAAATAGCATAAAAAGAAAATTTGTTAACTCCAAAACAAAAAAAAAAAAACTTAACCTTAGATTCATTATAGCAATGCCTTCATGCAAATATCTCATCACAACAAGGTGCTATGATCTTGCATCTCATTCTATAATGTAGCAAATTAAAAAAAAAATCAATTATAAGAAACTTGAATTTGAAAGTTAAAACACACACGAAAAAGAAAAAGGGAATGGTTCATAATCAAACTATGTAGTTATGATAGATATCCAAAATATCCAAATCCTCTCTCCATCAGAGATTCGTCCATGGCTGAATCTAAGACCATCTGGTTCTCGAAGCCTCTTTCATTCTCCTAGAATAAAACTTTAATGAACAAACCAAATAATTTTTATTTGAATAATCAATTGAATTAATTCACAACACAGAATTAAAAAAAATAAATCGGCCATGTACTCCAAATAGATATCAGAAACAAAGTGAGCTTTCTAATATATGGATACAAGAAAGAGAAATTTTGGAAAAGAAGTAAAGAATCAAATTCTTTTAAATGTACACAGAGAGAGATGAAGGGATGCTGCATTATTATTGTGGAGGAATTAAAATGACCTAATCATATTGTTAGTAATTGAGTAGGGTAATTAATCTAGCAACTGATGTATTTATTATTATTCAATCATTTGAATACTTATTGCAAAATTTGTAGGGTATCACAATTTGAATGGCTAAACTTGATTTTAGATTATCATTAAAAAAGATTAAACATCAATAAAAGATTAAAATGTAATACTTTCATTGTTGGAGGGTACAATTGAAAAAAAATATTTTTCAAGTATAGTGACATTTTAAAATAATATAGATAGATAAGTTATAGGGTTTAAGGTTTTAAAAAATTATTTTTCAGTATCATTATTTTATTTTTTTACAAATTAGAAAAGTCATATGTACCATTTTTTGTATTTTATTATTTATTATTTTAAGATCAATGGTAAATAACAAAATTTAGTACTATAGTGCCCTCTTAAGATATATCGTCTCGTGTCAAACTAAACTCAATACATCTATATAAAAAAAAATACAAGAATTGTTTAAAAAATAGTACAAGAAATTTGATTCCTTGAACTTTTAAATTTGTTTAAACGTTCCAAATTATTTGATAAATATTCACAGACAATCTCGAATCGACTCTCAAAAATATAATTTTTCGTCCAAAGAAATTCGACCCTCTTCAAACAGTTTGACCCCTTTTCTCTCTCTCACACGCACACTGTATGTGTGCAGATCGACCTATACTCAGTTTCTCTATTATATAAAATATTTTGTGTTCATTTTTTTTTCTTTTTTTTTTAATATGAAACCAAAAATGAGTAGTTGGGATATTACTCCAAGGAATCTCCACCTATAAAAAGTAGAGGAATCAATGTATATTTCTTTTAACTTATCATTCACTGCATGAATAATCTCATTTTTTGCCCCAATTAAATTTGTAAGGAAAAAAAAAATCCGAGATGAGACATAAACACAAGTTCTTTAGGTTTGTTTGTATAGCAGGATAATACTATTAAATACATTTTTTTTGTGTTTCGTTAGCATGAAATAAAAATAATGGAAAAAATAATGATTTTTTCTCTCTTTTTTTTTTGTCTTGCAAAAAAAATAAGAAAAAATAAGAAAGTTGCATTGTATAATTTGAAATTTTATTTTACCCTTTTTTCCTAAGATATTCAATTAGTTCTTAATGTCGAAAAGGCTTTGTATGAACTAGACAAGTCACGTAATTTTATATATATTTTTTTAGTTTTAGCCATCATACATATTTTTTAATTTTTTATTTTAGTCAAGTTTAATATAATTAAGGGTGATTTGGAACTTTTCCACCTTTCAATTTTCTTACAAATATTTCGTGCTAACCATGCAAAGAAAAAAAATTAATTTTTCAATTTACTCATTTTTATTTTTCATCATTCTTTTTCTTATTCACTAAATGGTCATTAATGAAAACAACAAAACTAGATTGCATGTCTCTAGGAAAAGAAAAGGGGGTAAAAAACTGTAGAAATTCGGATATTCTCAATCTTTAATTTTGTTAATTAAAAGCAATCTTAATAGCATGTTAGTGAATTTATTTGATTTTATTACATATTGTTGAACTCCGAAAAACAAACTATATTTTTTTTTTTGTGTCAACAATATTTTTATTATATATAAGGCGACAACGAGATTTGAATTCACGATTTTAAATTCCAACAGCAAGAATGGTGGCGATTAAAAATATAACAAAAATTGAACTTTGCTTAGTTGTCATAAACAAAAAAATATTGGGAGTAACCTTTTACACCATGTCATCATGTTGACATGGTGCAACCGTACCGTTCAATGGTAAAATAACATGTGGGGTGGTGGATCTCACATATTCTAGTAATTACTTTGTCATGTCATTTAATAAACACCCAAATAGAGTTCATCTTATTTATTTGTAAGTTTATTGTTGAACGGTGACACCACGTCTCAATGATGACGTGGTGTCTGTTAGCAGTATGTTTTAAGATCAATTATATAGATGATGTTTTGAGGTTGTACTTGCAACATTCATTACTTAATTAAATAAAATGACAAGTTTATTTATTATGTTTCTACTTTATTTCATTTTAATATACATGATATAGTCCATAGAGTATAAGTTAAAAAGATAGTTTCTCAAAGAGTTGAGAAAAGAAGATGTATATTTCTTAGTATTTAACTCTTAAATGTTCCAAATCATAGGATTATTATGTAGGTACTATGTAATCCAAATGTTTACTCATATTTGATATGTTGTGATTCGTCCAAATCACTAGTGTAGAGACATTGAAGCAAGTGTGTGGATGCTTGTTAAAGAGCAAGTTCACTGAACGTGACTATTGACTGTCATATAATTTTTCTTATGCAGTTTTATATACCTATAAATGTTAAATCCTGAAGTTATAATTATGCAACTAATCCTTAAATTTGAGACACAATGGTTGTCTTGCGCATAAACATATAGATTTTAACTATACAACATATTCATATATTAACCCTGTAACTTGGATATGTATTGTTAGACTTAGTTAGACATGCATGGAGACCTATGAGTGTACAAAAGCAACCTATCGCCCTTAGTAAATAAATGGATAATGTTATATGTGATCTTCTGAGATATAACTCAATAAGTATTTTGTCAAGACATAATGACAATTAGAAAAGAGTTTTAATTGATCATTAAGAGTCATAGTCCTAAGATCGAACACATAAGATTAAATTAGGGGTTTGACAGTAATTTCATACCCTAGTAATTCATTTAGAATATTGTGTGATAGAATGATTGAATTGCATGACAACTACAGACTGAATGAGTTCTTTACTTACTTCGTGTTATCTGGAGGTTGATCATGATATACTGCTAGGTGGCATTCATCATTAGTAGAAACCTAAAGAATGGAATTAATATAAATATATTAATTGTTCTTCATAAAGGGAGAGTTGGA
Source organism: Ilex asprella (assembly GCA_023539305.1). Taxonomy (NCBI): domain Eukaryota; kingdom Viridiplantae; phylum Streptophyta; class Magnoliopsida; order Aquifoliales; family Aquifoliaceae; genus Ilex; species Ilex asprella. The sequence goes on along the minus strand of CM042186.1, from coordinate 3,775,220 downwards.
AGAGTTCTAATTCAAGCTAAATTAGAAAGAGTTCTAATTTGATATGCTAATTATAGTTAGTATCGAATACCTCCAATCGGATATACTTGAATCTATATGATCACACACAATAAAATTAATTGGAAACTAAAGGATAAAGGAGAGACAACTAATTAAGATTTAATCATGGTGAAAATCTAATTAAGAGTTAATTATGAACTTTATTATAATTAATAATAATAAATGGGTTTTATGTAATTATGAGATAATGTTAACTTGATTCATTTGAGTCTGTGAAGACTCTATAAATACCTTCATCTAGGAAGTGAATATATGATATAAGAACATCTCCAACTCTAACTCAAATATAGACTCAAATTTAAATTTGAGTCAAAATGGCTCAAAAAATTTCTCCAACTTTAGATTCAAACCTAAACCAAATCAAGACAAAACTTATTGTGGACCCAAATTAAAGAAGACTCAAATTTTATACCAAATATCTAACAGTAACTTTTTAACCTATTCAAAACTAAAAGAATTCTTCATCGACTTGTTCTCTGTCTCTTCTTGCCTCTCTCTATTACGTTGTTTCCATTGTTAACAACTACCGAAACTTTCAAAAATCATTTGAAGACCTATAGATAAGTTTTTTTTTCCTTTTCATCTTCCATCTTCTTGATTTCTTGTATTTTTCAAAACTCTAATCTCATCTATCTTTCATACTATATAAACCCTAAGCATACCCTTCAATTTTTTCTTTGATTTTTTTGAGTTAAACACTATCGATAGTACAATTTCAGGCCATTGATTCTTCCTGAAATTTTAAACCTTCACTACCCATAAATTTAAAAAATTCGTCATTTTATTTCTTCAATCCGACATTTTTGTTAAAAAAATATGTTTTTGTGTTCTTCAGTCCAAGCCTATATCAAAATAGTTATATTTTTTTTCTTTTTCTTTTCTTTATCTGAATTTATAAAAATGATAAGGGATTAGAACAATCTTAACTTTTGGGGTGATTTCTTTATTCTCATATTCTTTTTTTTTTAATTACCCATTTGTGGAGAGATATAAAGTTTCATTTATTTTATCAAATATCATGATTTGAATGATACGAAAAAATGAGTTTTGGGACAATAAAAGAATTTAAAAAAAAACTAAATAGATATTTGAGTTTGCTCATTGAAGTACTCTATGTCGAATCAAGTTTTTTACTCAAATTTGAGTCATAATTAGAGATACTCTAACAACTCTCTTACTAGCACAAGAAGAAACACCCCTCATTCTCTATCTACTAGTTTATCAATAGTTAAGGTAGATCCTTCAAGATTATCAATTCATATGGATACCAATAAATGGCAAACATTTGCGAAGCTTGAGGGTAAAGATCATATTCAGATTTGAACATTTAAAATTTTTGAGAATGCTCGAAGATCGTCAAAGGCACACTTCAATAGATAACCCTTAATTTTTTCTATAAATCTAAGGTTTTTCGGTTTGTATTAAATATGAATAGATCTTGGAATGAGAAATCAATTTACACCCTGTTTGGTATGAGTTAAAATAGGGAGGTTGAAAAATAGAGTAAGGAAAGTGGGAGGGAAGGAGTTGTCTTTCACTGTTTGGTTTGAAAGGAAAATAGGAGGGAATGAAAAGTTGAGATCATAAGCTTTCCTTGGCGCCCGCCAAAAACTTTGCCCCCATTTTTGGGTGGAAAATAAATTGAAAAATTGGAGACAAGATGGCATCTTTTGGGAATTGACTATTTTAACCTTTTTAGCAAACAAATACCCATTCACTTCCAAGTTATATACCAAAACTTCAACAGGAGAAGGAGGTGTTGTAGGAGTCTGCGATCTTGGTTCTTCATGTGAATTTCTTCGCCCTTTTACAGGTAAGTTCCCCCAACTTCTTGCAATTTCTTGGGTCAGTTTGCTTCTTCTTATTTTCATGGTTGTAAATGTATATATTTCCATGAAGTTGTTGTATATACAATTTTTCATCCATGAGCTTCCTTTTCAGTCATTTTCTTTTCCTTTTAACTTTTGATTTTCAAACTCAATTAAAGAATTAGGAGAAAGTAATTGATAGAGAGAAAGAGCAGAATTAAAACAAAATACGTAATTGACCCTGCTAAATTACACTTTTTTGGCTACCTTTTTTTTTTTTGTCAGACCATTCAATATCCGTAAGCCATTTTGGGCTCTGATTAATCTGGATTCGAACCGTGTAAGACTACAAGGGCGGCAAAGCTCTCACTACCGAACGCAACTGCGTTCCCAAGACTCGAACTCGAGACTTATGAAATCTCAAATTCTTCTTAGAAATAGAGACTATGAAAAATAATTTTATTTCAATTTTTGACATGATTCTCGTTTTTCATATGGGAGATGCATATTACCTGGTGTGAGGAGCTTCTATATTTGATGGGTATATGTAGAAGAAAGTGCTAGAAAAGTTCATCTTCCTACAAAATTAGATTTTGTCAATTTAAAAGACAATAGTTTTTCATTTCTTACCATTCAAAGTCTTTTTTTATACATTCATAGAAGCTCACACTAGTACAACCACTAAGAGGTCAAATTTGGATACTGTCGCACAATATTTGTTGACTTTCTTCTCCATTTTTTCATGCCTATTAATATGTAAAAAGAAGAGTTTTTGAGCTAAATATTGATCAATTTTTCTTGTTGTGAAACTTGAATTAACCAAGGCTCAGTGTTCTTTTGGCTATCAAAATCAAAATAATCAATTTCTTCATTCACTTTGATTTTTTTAATGCTTATTTTTTTATAACTTTGACATTTTGTATTTCTATTGAATATTAATTTTACCCAATATAAATTTAGTAAATGGATAGAGAAGAAAGTCTAGAATAGAACAATGAAGAAAGTTGGGAAGTGACTTCAGAGGATAATGGGGAAGGTAATTGTGGGGATCATCTTGCACAAATTTTAAATATTTGGGAACAACGACGGCATATGGTTGTGGTTCAAGTTGTTTGCTATGTGGTCAATATATTCTATTTAGTTGAGATGACATACCATTCACAGTATGTGGATAGGTCAATCACCCAAAATAGTGGAGAAATAGATAAGGTAAGTCAAAAACTCATAACACAACTCATTAGTAATGAAAAATGTTGTGACATCACACGGATGAGCCCACATGCTTTTGCTAGGCTATGTGAGATACTACAAGGCACAAGTGGTCTTCATGACAACAAGAATGCTCTTGTTGAAGAAAATTTGGCCAAATTTCTGTATTTATTTGCACATAAGGTCACCAACTGTGAAATACAATTTTTTTCGGTCAATCTAGCGAGACTGTAAGTTGTTATTTCCATGATGTTTCAAGGGCTATCCTTAGTTTGGAAGATCAATTTCTACAACAACCCACTGGTTCAAAGGTCCCTCTGCAAAAACTTCACAATTATAGATATTATCCATACTTCAAGGTAAATACAATTTTGCATCTTTTTACAGGAAAAATACTACTATTTATAAATTAATCTCTAAAAAGTGTATGCATTCCAAGATTAACAGACACACATACGTGTGAAAGTGTCTGAAGTTGATGCACCAAGATATTGAGGGAGAAAAAATTATTCGAAACAAAATGTATTGAAAGCATATGCTTTTGATATGACATTCACATATATTTTGCCAGGATGGGAAGGGACCGCATTTGATTCAAAAATATTAAAGAATGCTTTAACTAGAGAAGATAAACTTATAATCCCTCGATGTAATTTTAAATTATAGTTATAATATCTTTCAAGATCTAAGCTATGTGTTAAAAAACTTACTTGGTAATTTTTATTTTCTAAGAAAATATTATCTAGTAGATGGAGGGTACATGTTAAAAAGTGGATTAATTGCGCCGTATAGAGATGTGCGCTTCCATTTGAAAGAATACTCCACACGTGCTTCAGAAAATCCCTAAGAACTATTTAACCATCGACATTCTTCACTGCAGAATGTAATTGAGAGATCATTTAGGGTGCTAAAAAAATGATTTCCTATTATTGGGAATGGTGTAGAAACTCATTATCTTGTTAATACGGTCAGTGAAATTGTTCTAGCTTGTTGTATCCTATATACTTATCTAATGGGAGTTGATCGGATGAAAGATTAATTGCAGAGGTTGATCGAGAGCTTAGGCATGTTACGGTTCAGATTCAGGAGGGTTCTTCCACAAGTAATGATGATCATGATGTTAGGTAAGGCGCAATTATTAGGGAATCCATAGCAACTATCATGTGGCAAGACTACGTCTTTCGTAGGCCATGATGCTCTTATTTTATTTCACCTCATGAAGGTTTGATTTTCATGTGCAACTGCAAGCTCCTACTACTGCAGAATGCAACGCTCTACTGGACCATGAAATCCAAAAGCGTTCCTTGCAATGCTCTGATGATATCTTGTTAGATATTGTTTCCAAGTGTGATGGATATGATGCATATGATCTGGTGCCTAATTCATGCCAAACTTTATTTTAGCTTTTGATTGAAAAATTATCATTTTATTAAAATTTTAGCTATCATAGTTTTAGTTGTTTTTTTTCATCCATATATTCATTTCATGGTTCCATTATCTGTTTTTTGTGCCAATTTTTTATGGCTTCGTTTGCTGTGCAGATTGGGAGGTTTACTGTTTTTTCGGCTTCTCGTGTATTGCCTCTTACTGGAAGACTGTTATTGAATAAAGATTAGTCTTTGTTGCTTACTGTGAGGAAGAAGATGGTTCTGGAGAGAAGGATAAGAAGTTGATTTATAGGTATTAATACTGATATTTTCTAAGCATTTTGAAGGATTAAAACCACATGTAAAGGTGTATTTCATTACTTCATTGCTTCTTGTAATTCTATGATTCTGATTCAATAAAATTTTTCTCTTTCTTAAAAAAAATATTTGATATAGGATTTAAGCTTGGAATTTGGTTTGAGGGGATATGTGCTGAACAGGTGGTTCATGTGCTTTGCAATTCAACCCTTTTACCAAACCTTCTATGATAATTATTATAGAAAAATTTACCTCTTAGATGTGAGGATATAATGGTAAATTTAGTATATATTTTTCCTTTCTATCCAATTTTCAATTCAATACCAAACAAAGGAAAATATATCTCTTCAATTTTTCATCAATTATATCAAACATAAATGAGAGAAAATATATTCTTTCTCTATAGGGATGAAAAATCTTTTCTATCAATTTTTCATTCTTTCTACCAAACAGACCGTTAATATTTTTGAAAAAGAGTAATACTATTTGAACCTAAAATATTGACATAATTTGTTGACATAATGATGTGGTTGAAGTAGAACCAATGGATCAACACCAAGTTCTAATGTTTGATGGTCCCCACAACTAATTCAAAAGTCATAGTGATAAGGTCAACAAATTAAATCAATAAATTAGGTCACAATAACATTACTCTTTTAAAAATACGCTGCGTTTATCATATGATTCTTTTCAATGTCACCATTACACCCTATATTTTTTCGCCATAAATAGCCTAATAAGCTATCATCAACAACACTTTGGTTCCGTCATGAAATGTCTTTTTTTTATTGGATTAAAAAAAATTATCAAAATACGTATAAATTAGTTTTGATTAAAAAAATCATGTTTCGACAGGAGGGTGTATAATTAGCTATCGTCCATACAATTAAACTTGTCAACTCTTATTATTAGATTTTAAAAATAGTGGCCAGCCGCCAACCCATTTGTGCACAGTTGATACCCACCAAAAGTTTAGGGAATTCTCTCACTGAACAGCATCCCCATCAATGGCACCAAACCGGTTACAATCATCAAGAGCATGGCATATTTTTTTGGATCAGTTTGAATTGATTTGATGAAATTTGGGTTTAATTTAAAAATGAGATTCAAAACTAGGATTCAACTTTCAATATTGTTTATATCTATGTTTGATATGCACAGGAATATATAATTATTATGATAATATATTTGTATATAAATAATTATTTTATTCCTTAACTAATTTATATATATATATAATATATAAGATATATAAGATATATGAGAATATAAATATCATTTAAATGTTAAACTCCTTAACCCCGTATGAAACTCACCTACCTTGAGTTTCATGAAATTAAAATATATAAATTTTATGACTGGACCAAGTTTTAAATTCTATCCCCATTTCATAATTGCCAAACATGAGATGGTTTACAACCTGATCCATATTCCCACACCGTCCCAAACCCTCGTACCAAACAACCCCCAAGACTTATAGCCTTAGCTCAACAGCTCCGCCTCTACAAACCTCCTCCGACGTTATGATGAAGAGCAAAGAACTGAAGAGAACGTAGGGAAGGTTGTTCCTCAACTGGGGTTTGCAACCCCAGTGTTCAATCAGCCAAAAAAGTTCACACCCAATAGAGCTGCTGTTCTGATCTGTCTCTTTGAATGGGATGATGGTGAACTTCGTGTCATTCTCACTAAGAGGGCTTCAAAGCTCTCTACTCACTCAGGTCAGTGCCTTCTTATTGTTTTGGGCAATTGAACTTGTGATTTCTGATTATTGAGCTAGTGGTTGTCTTGAATTGTGTATATATGGTTAATTGGTTACTAGTGGCTGTGTTCGGTTGATAATGACCAATATGGAGTATTTGTTTGGAAATTTGGAGCAATTTATTTACCTAGTGGTTTATTTTCCTATATCAACCCGGTCTCTTTAGTTGATGATGATCATGATAGTATGTGTGAGTCAAAAGCGTTGTCCAATTACCCTGGTGGGTGGGTTTTGATTGTTTAGCAAGTGGGTATCATTTGTTGGCGATGATTGGATATTCCTAGATACTATAGGAATATCAATCGTTGATGATGATCAATATCCTGCGTATGCCACGAAGTTTTGGGTCTTAGGGCAACTCAACTTGTGGATTTTCTTCAGATTGTCAAGTGGGTGTTGTACGGTATGGAGTAGCACGTGCCTTCGGATGCCCTAATTAGGTTGTAAATTGTAACATATATAAGTTAAATTGTAACCTTAATTCAATGTGGAATAAAAACAAGGCAGCCGCTCTAGGATTGTGGATGTAGGCAAGTTGCCAAACCGTGTAAATTCTTGTGTTCTTCTTTTATTATTCTGTTTCATTGATTGATCATCGCACACACGAAACACAACAGTTTAATTGAGCATATGGGTTCCTTCGGGATGATGATTATTATGAAGATTGTGCGTGTATAAGTTGGTTTATTTGATCATATCAGTGATGGGGTGCACTTAGTTGTTGATTTTTATGTTAAATATTTATTGATTGGTTTAATTAATCAATTCATTCTCTTCTGTATGAAGTGGACTGGGAGAATTTTGTATTCATTCTTATTTGCTGTTCAGTTGAGGAAATGGATGTTTTTTTGTCGATGATGGTGATTATGCTTTGTATTGTTTTATTTTTGTTTAGCTTATTTAGCAACAGTCTTTTGTTGTCACCAATAATTTTCCATTTTTTGTGTTTGTTTTTGTTGATTTCTCCCAGATAAGTGGTTTTAACTGCAGGTGAAGTTGCATTGCCCGGAGGGAAAGCAGAGGAGGCAGATGCAGTTGATACTGAGACAGCAACTAGAGAAGCAAGTGAAGAGATAGGCTTGGATCCTTCATTTGTAAATATTGTAACTACATTTGAGCCATTCTTGTCCTTGGTAAGTATGATATGCCTATCACCGTATTATCCTTACACCAGCTTAGTTAATCTCCACTTGGGCAGGATCATAATATCTCCGGGAGAGTTGTTTCAACATTATTGGCGACATAGTTACTTCTGAAGGGTTTTTGGCATTGCAATCACATAACACAATTTTTGAACCATTGTCATTCTTTGAAAGCCCTTTATACTTCCTGTGATATTTGGCTATTTGGGATTTAGAAGAGTAATACTAGTATCTTCGAAATATTGATTCTTACATCATGAAACCATTAGCGGTTTCTTAATAGAACACTAAACAACATGGTGAATCTATTACCGACAACCATTTAGCCAAATATTACTCTTCTAAATCCCAAACACACTAACAATTTTATCTTTCGTATGCAGCACCTCGTTAGAGTAATTCCTGTTGTTGGCATACTTTCTGATAGGAAAACCTTCAAACCTGCTCTTAATGCTGGTGAAGTGGAAGCAGTATTTGATGCTCCATTGGAAATGTTTCTTGAGGTTTCAAACTTTACTTCCAACTCTGTGTTTATTCATGTTTTATCTAGTTGGAATTCATATGGTTTTGAAGTTTGAATTTTGAAACAGTAGAGACAAAGTGGAGGAGAGGCATGTGGCTGGTTCATTTCTTTGACTATGAAACAAATGATAAGAAGTATGTGATATTTGGTTTAACTGCTCGGATTTTGATTCGGGTAGCATCTGTTGTTTACAAAAGACCACCGGCTCTCTTGGAGCAGAATCCAAAATTTAAGGTACCTTGGATTGGGGATATAATAATGCTTAGATTTAATTTAATTTAATTTTGTTTATAACCAAATTTTTGTCCTCTCCTCTGTGAGCTGGACATGTTGAACTGGTAATTTTATTGCTGATCTGATGTACTGAACTTCTGCTGCTCCTTTAGACTAAACCCAGGCTTTGAAAAGAATTGAACTCAGAGATGATGAAGGCAATCGGCAACAAGTCTGAAGTAACATTTCCGTAGAGTATATTGACAAAAACCTCGCTCCAAATATTTCTTCTAAACTTCCCCCAGGTTTGTCATCGTTAATGACTTCAAAGTTTTCGTTGGTGGATAGTTCTTGACTGCTTGGTGTTCTCGCAGGGCATCCTTCCGTGCACAGAATGCTTATTCCACTGCATCAACACCTTGTGATAATTTCTCACTTTTGGAGCTAGTTTGAGTTTGCAAGTGTGATACTTACATCTGTTCAGCAAAAATGGAGTTCAGCTACAAAGCTTCAGCTTCAATGAAACTTACAATAGCCAATGATGCTCGGCTGACTTAAATGTAACATTGGCCTTCCTACAAGTCAGATTGTTTGTTCATGTGTTTTCTGTGGAACTTCAGTGTTGATATCTGGAAACATTGAAATATTGCATACAATCTTCATTCACTTGGGCCAAATTTTGATGGGTGTCAAAAAATGTCACTTGTGACTTAATCAATCACAATCATTGAAAGGTAAGAAGTCCTAATAAATACTGGAACTCAAAGTTAAATCAAGCAGTGATGATTAAGTTAGCATTTTAAGTTTATGTAGCGTTGCTTGCATTGGAAAGCTATGATGTCAAGATAGGATGTGCAAAATCCAGCGTGAGAAATACAAAAGACAAAGGTCCAGAAAGCTAGACCCAACAAAAGCTTTGGCCAACGAACATTAAGGGAAGAAATATGATGCACAAATTACACTTTGATGCCTTCAATTATCTTGTTTTTCGATTATTGTGTTTTTCACATTGCATTCTCAGTTAGTTGATTAGTCTCACATTAATCAATTATGAACATCCGTTACATATTTAACGGAACGTTGTTTCATTTTATTCTTCGAATTATTTAAAAATTTTCACTTTGTCTCGACACATCAACAATGTTTATCTAAAAAAATAACAGATGTTTGTAATTAGAGAAATGTGAATAGTTCAAGTAGTGGAGGGGATAATATGAAAAATTCAATAGTTTAAAGGAAAAGTAAAATTAATTCCCTAGTTTAGAGGGTCAAAGTGTAATTTACCCACCCAAATAGTACATGAAATAAAATTGGAAAGAGGGTGGCCGTTAAATCATAGTTTCTTTAAACAAAGAACAAAATTTTGAATGCATAACCAATATTAATACGGTAATGCTATATTTACCAAAATTTTTATTAAATTTTCATCTCAAATGATGTAGTACAGTTTTTCAACATCAGATAAATAAATCCCATTAATATTTAATAACAAAAATTATGTCACATCGTTTGATACGAAAGATTTGATAAAAGTTTTTAATAAGTATAGCATTTTTCATATCAATAATATCCCATGGAGAACAAAATTGGAAAGGGGTTACTCTATTAGCGGCGCAAACACCTAATAACCTCTCGTGAGGAGTAGGTTTGGATTCCCTTTAGATCACCAACCATAAATTTATCTTTAGACACCTAGGATATTACAAAAAAAAAAAAGGTAATTTATTGTGATAACTAAAATAATAATAATAATGTTGCACGGAACATAGTTCTTAGATCTATTATTCACACATTTGTCTTTTGTGGAGAGACAATTCTATATAAGATCTAGCATTAATCAAATACGAGAGGGAATAATAATAATAATAATATCTTATTGAAAAAAGAACTGTCTCTCCCTCACCGTCTCAAATAGTACTCTCTCCTGAACTGAATTAAAGCTGAACTTGAAAAATTTGTTTCTTAATTGAGCCTAAAAAATTATTCAAGTTTGGCTCCTTTCTTAAACGAGTCGAGCCTGAACGAGTCAAAAACAAGTCGAATCCGAGCCGAACTCGATTATTTGCATATAAGCGGGTCGAGTCTATCAAGTTTGAACCGAATTTGTAAGACTTGTTTTCTAAATGAGTCTAAAAACTTAACCAAATTTAAACTCGTTTAAAAAATAAACCGAGTTTAAACAAGCAAACTCGAACCAAACTCTAATAGGTCAGACTGATTAACAGTCCTCCCAAAACTCAAAAGCTTATGGGTTCCTATATACAACCGAAGAATCTATTACCAAAGTACTCCAATATTCAAATTTAAATACCAAAATAAAGTCATTTTGAACTTATTTATCAAACTATAACTGTTTTAAAAGCGGAAGTACGAAATCCAACTTTACGTGAAAAAACGGATGTAAGAATTAATTTAAAAGCGGACCTACCAAATCCCCTTTCTATTGAAAACGTATTTATCAAACTCACTTTTAACCATAAAAAACTGTAACTATATTTCATGGAAAGCGTATATGCCAAATTCGCTTTCATTAGAAAGCATTTTTAGCAAATCCGCTTTCTGAGTGATATATAACAGCCAAAAAACGTTAAGTCCACAGGTGTTGTACCAAAAAAATGATAAAAATACACAAAAGTAATAAATTTTTTTGTACAAAAAATAAAGCGATAAATTTTTTTACCACAATAATGATAAAAAACACTCACAAATTAAATAAAATCACCCAAAACAATAATAATTTTTTTATACCAAAAATAGTAAAAATAGTTATACCAATATTGTAAAAAATACTCACAACAGTGATAAAAATATTCATAAATGTAATAAATTATCCACAACAATAACAATTTCTTTAGTTATAAAATGACCTATAAATTTATAGTAGACAAATTAATAATAAATTTTGAAGATATAATAGTAATTTTTTTTGTTGATACCGTAAACAAATCCCTATTGTCATCTCATTTTCTACTTAGGACGTAATCCTCAAAGCAAGTGTATGGTTGAGAAGTTACAAGTCACAATGTCAAAGTGGAATTACCAATCCTCACTACATTATAACTTCCCTCCGCTTTCACACTTTATGAAATTATGGTATTTTTTAGACTATTTGTACGTAGTCCTACAAGTGAAAATTTAATTCCCACCTCTATTAAAGAATAAATAATAAAACTATTAAGTGCAACGTTTTTATTTCTTTTGCGGAAAAAACATTCAAAAAAGCATTCAAATAATGAAGAAATGTTATGTATTTTGTTGAAATAAAACTATAAGATTTTATTTTAAACGACATAATACAAACATGTTAGTCAAAAATATTTCTAATGACAATCATATTTCCAACAGCATAGTGGTGTGTCATGTAAGCAAAGAGTAGCAGGGATAAATTTTGCACAATGATTATCATCACTTAATTCTTCAAAATTAGAAATTTCATTGTCAGAAGTCAACGATTGATCAGAGAGTATTGCATTAATTGGCTCTATAGGGTCTGAATGCTCAATCTTTGCCTTTGTAATAAGGTGGAATTGATTTAGTTGTCGTTCTTCTCAATGTTTCAGACCTAGCCCATGGGTGTGTACCAGTCTACAAGGGAACCTCACAGTCGAATGTCACACATTAGGCGAATCTCACACCTCAGTTGTCTTCTTCGAACAAGCTAGGGCTAGCTTGGATTTACTCAGTAGGCTGTGTGAATTTTAAGGGCTGAGGTTAGGGGTGGCGAAATCATAGATGATAATAGAAGAAAGAAGTGGAATCAGAGTAAAGAGAATAGAGAAGAGAGGAATCAGTGTTTGAGCTTTCACAGAGAGGAGAGAGAGGCGCACTCGTTGAATAACAAAAAGGCTCTCCCTGGGTGGAGTAATGCAAATGAAATTGGATTCACTGCATACGCTTCATTTGATAAAGCGTTCTTAGGAATTACGCTTTCAATTTAAATACTCATTTTATAAAAGTAAAATCATTTTTAACAAATTGTTTTTACCGTAAAAAGCATATTTCTTGATTCCGCCTTCAAGCATAAATGTGGACTTGGTATTTCCGCTTTTATGAATAAAGTGGATTTCTTGATTCTGCCTTCATGCATAAAGTTGGACTTGGTATTTCCGCTTTTAATAAAAATTGGACTTAGTAATTCCGCTTTTAAAACAACGATAGTTTGGTAAATAAGTTCAAAACAGATGTACTTTGGAATTTATATTTGAATATTGAGATACTTTGGTAATTGATTCTACAACCGAAGGATCCCAGAAGTTGGAAGAGAGAGCGCAACAACTTCGTCTCTAAAAAGCCTGCTCACCCTTTCTAGATGACAATGATAACAGGAATCCCAATGAAGACCCAAGATTTCAAGACACTGCAGATAAGGTGTTTCCTCCTAGAATTTGATTCGAATACAGAATCTGCGACAAACCCAACTGCCAACAAAGCTGAAAGGTTGAAATACAACAGATTTGCATTTCTGACCTGCATCTTCGAAGGCGAAGATGGTGATCTGCGCTTAATTCTCAACCGATCGATATTCAACACTTTCCACTCACTCTTGTGAGAGCCTCCTGGAATATACAATATTTATTTTTTTACATTGTAGATTTAAAGTGAAAAGACCAAATGGGGTTTTCTCTAGTTGCAGGAGATGTTTCATTGCCTGGTGGAAAGACAGAGAAAAGCGATGCCAATGACATTAACACAGCGTTGAGAGAGGGATGAAGGACAGAGGCCTAGGCCTCTAGTTCCGATGGGTTAGTTGTTAGACCAAAACAGTTTTTTAAGTATAAAATTGGGTTTTTGGTCGACTTTGAGCCTTAATTAAAGTGGGACCCGATTATTATTTTGAATAAAATTTTGTGGATTCATATTCTACTCCATGAAGAGAATAATATAGTATATTTATTTGCTCAAATCGAGTAAGAAATAAATAAGAAAATAGGCTCCAAAATGACCCTATTGAAATGTGAAAATAAAGAATGTGAAATATGGGATTTGACACCAATCCCACATTGGGTGAGGAATAGATTCAACATGGGCATATATAGGCCAAGTTTGCTCTATGGGTTGGGCCCTAAGGGGTACCACAGTTTTATGAGCGGAGCGAGCACCTATATGCCTTCGGTTCTACCACACACGCGCTGCCGGCCCGCCCCCGCCTCGCCACGCCATGACCCGGTCGGGCACGGGTCTGGGTCAAGCCCTATCTTTTGGGAGAAAATTCATTTAAATTAAATGAATTAATTAAATAGGCGTAAATTTCTTAAACCGAAATCTAATTTCGATTTCTTTACAATCGCACTATTCAAGTGGAGTTTGTCCATGAAAAACAGTTATTCAAAAGTGTCTACTGGCTGTTTAAGCTTTTTAATTTTGGGTTGTGTCCTTTAGAGTGGTGGTTGTCCGAAAAGTTACCAAAGAATCTATAAATATCCAAGTTCATTGTCATTCAATTGATTGATTCAGTCATTCATTAATCAGTCTATTAAGGCAGGTTTTAGTGCATTACATTTCGGCATTAGACAGTCTGCATTTGGAGAGTACACAACATTCATTGGTTCGCTGGACGGGTAGATTGGAGTGCTACTTCTATCTGTATAAAGATCATTGTATCTTGGGAGACAAACACTTGATATTCCATAAGCACAGTAAGTGGGGGCGAAATCTGTCTTAAGGATATAGTGTCAAACACTGGTCTTGATTTACCTAAAGTTCAATGACAGTTCTTGTTTTGTAATCGGGTTAGTATTTATATTGGTTATATCATAAACTATTATGTGTAACACTTTTCATGTAACAGTTTGATGTTACACTTTACATGTAACACTTTTCATGTAACAGTTTGACGTTACATTTTACATGTAACAGTTTAACGTTACACTTTACATGTAACAGTTTGATGTTACATTTTCGTAAGACTGCTGTAACATTTTCTTTATAACACTTTTTGTGTAACTGTTTCACATCTACTTATTACTGTTTGAGTATACTTTACATACGTCAATCTAGAAAGTTCAACAAGTAATTTTACTATATTTAAATACCCCCACAAACAACATTAATGTCTTATTCCTGTATAGTCCAGACAAACTAACGATGATTTATGAATAAAATAGGCTAAGAAGCAATCATCAATCCTTATTCAAGAGGAAAACATATGACTACCCAATAAAATAATCAACTCTTATTACTAAATATGAAAAAATGGTCCCCAATCCATTTCTGAAATAGTTTTTTTTTTTTTTTTATAGCAACGGCTTTGCACGGGAGGGGAGGGGACCCGGGGAGGAGAATCCAACCAACAGCATCGTACTCCATTTCTGAAATAGTTGATACTAGGAAAACGTAGGACAAGCTCGGACTTCGTAGAAGAGCGACAATATCAACGGCATCTCCGAATTCTCTCTCCAAAATCGCTATGGATTCACAAACCGACGGTTTCAATGGTTGTTCCCCAAGGCTCATAGCCTTAGCTCAAGAGCTTCGTCTCTATAAACCTCCTCGATCGATTTATGAAATTGATGTTGAAGAGGAAAGCATTGAAGACAGTGCCGGGAAGGCTGTTTCTCCAGTGGGTTTTCCAGAGTCTGCAACCCCAGGGGCCAATCAGCCAAAAAAGTTCAGACCCAAGAGAGGTGCTGTTCTGATCTGTCTCTTTGAAGGGGATGATGGTGATCTTCGTGTCATCCTTACTAAGAGGGCTTCCAAGCTTTCTACTCACTCAAGTTAGTGCTTTTCCATTGGATTGAGCAATTTAACCACTGATTACTGATTATTTAGCAAGCGATTGTCTTGAGTTGTGTATATTGTTACCGGTTGCTTTATTTGGTTGATGATGAATTTTCGATTTTGTATTAAGATACACTGAACACCAACCTAATCTTGTTGAAAAAAAGTCAATATTGCAATTACAACAACCTCCGTGAACAGAGGACACTTTGTCAGTTAATTAGAGTGTTATAACTCTTATATAAAATGATCCGCAAGCGGTAATCGGAGGAGATTCGGCTCCTTTAGTTTATGGA
The DNA here is from genome assembly GCA_023539305.1 of Ilex asprella. NCBI lineage: Eukaryota > Viridiplantae > Streptophyta > Magnoliopsida > Aquifoliales > Aquifoliaceae > Ilex > Ilex asprella. The sequence continues at coordinate 3,759,808 of CM042186.1, read as the reverse complement.
AGTTCTTGTCTCCTTTCTTTCCGGCAGTCTACGGTCTTTGGACTTTTCAAAGTTAGCAAACTGAAACATCTGAGTAGTTAATGGAAGGTAAATCAACCGAGACACCATTAGTAGTAGCGAGCATGTTTGGGGTTTGAAGAAAAACAAACACGAAATTTTGTTCCTCAGCAAAGTGGTCACTTCTTTTTCGGTAGGGTTCATTCGATTTGTTATGGATTGGATGATGGAAAAAATACCAATCCCTTTTCCTTTCTAGTAAAGGGGGCAGAGAACTGTAATTGTGAAAACGTCGGAAGATCTGGCCAAAGAAGGTTATAGCCCTCTAGATTCATTCCCAAAGGTGTATTTGTGTGGAAATTTGGAGCAAATTTACCTAGTGGTTTGTTTTCATTTAGCAGCTCGGTGTGATTGATTGATGATGATCATTATAGTGTGTCAGGGCCTAAAAGTTTTGGTTAATTACAAGGGTGGGTTTTGTTTGTTTAGCAAGCGGGTGTTGTTGGTTGATGATGATGGTTGCATGTGAATAGGTGCTCTTGGGAGTCTTTCGTTGATGATGATGATCAATAAGCTTGTATGCAGCAAATGGATCTTAAGGCAATTAAACTAGTGGATTTTCTTCAATTTGGCAAGTGGGTGTTATATGTACTGGTTGGTCTAATGACCACATGTAAGGGTGTTTACCGTATCCTACGAGTAGGAAATATGGTCTTCCGTCTTCCTACTTAATACACTGTGAAAGAATTTTTTCTTGGTCTACCCTACCAGATCTGGTATTTTTACCCGACTTCTGGCTAAATTAATAGGATAGGGAGTCGGGTAGAAAATCAGGTGAACATTTTTATAATTATTAATTTTTGGATCATTTTAACAATTCAATTAAATAACATGCACCAATTTAAAAACACAATAAACTAATAATATTAAAAACTAAAACAATTATTGTAAAACATAACATTAGTCCATCATAATTGTTGCACAATTATAATAACAATTATTTTAAGTTTAAACAATATGGTTAGAGAATTAGAGTTTTTAATTATATATATATATATATATATATATATATATATATATATTAATGCGGGTATGATAGGAATACGAAAATTAATGGCTATTCCGCATTCTTACTCGAATTTTTCGACTAGCCGTTCAATAGGGTCGGGTAAGATAAGAAATTGTGGCTAATCGGAAATTTGAATACCCCTAACCACATGGGTTCATTTGGTATGACATGATTATGAAGATTGTGCGTGTATGGGTTTATTTGATTTAGTATTTGTTCCTTGGTTCCATTTGGTTTTTTTGTTCTATGATGTTGGCTATGGAGATTTGTGTGACCTTGGTCTTGTTTTCTGTTCATTGAAGGAAATGCATGTGTTCTGTTGATGATAGTGATTATGGTTTTTAATGTATTCTTGTTCAGTTTACTTAGCAACAGTCTGTTGTTGTCACTAATAATTGCTTTTTTTTTTTGGGGGGGGGGGGTATTGGTTTTTGTTGATTTCACCAAAATAAGTGGTTTTGGCCGCAGGTGAAGTTGCGTTGCCGGGAGGGAAAGCAGAGGAGGCAGATGCAGATGATGTCGAGACAGCAACTAGAGAAGCCAGGGAAGAGATAGGCTTGGATCCTTCATTTGTGAATATTGTGACTACCCTTGAGCAGTTCTTGTCCTTGGTAAGTATAATATGCCTTTCACAGCATCATCCTTACACCAGCTTAGTTAATGTCAATGTGGGCAGGATCATGATGTCTCCAGGAGAAGTCTTTCGACATTATAGATGAATTGCATGTATATAGTTACTTCTGTTGAGGGTCATTGGAATTTCAATTACACATTCACAAATTATTGAACCATTGTAATTCTTTGAAAATCCTATTGGCAGCATATTTCCTAATGAGAAGGTTTCTAGAATTTGATCATCAAGTGACACGCTTACACTGGACATCCTTTGATATGTAAACCTAGGCTTGAAACTTCAAATTTAGTGTTTCTCTGAATTTTTTCTGATATAACATACTAAAAATTTTATCTTTGTCTGCAGCATCTCATTATAGTTATTCCTGTCATTGGCATACTTTCTGATAAGAAAGCCTTCAAGCCTGCTCTTAATGCTGCTGAAGTGGAGGCAGTATTTGACGCTCCCTTGGAAATGTTTCTCAAGGTTTCAATCTTTAATTCTGACTCTGAGTTTGCCTCATCTATGTAGGAGTTTATATGGCTTCGCAGATATATAATTTTGCAATGGTTGGTTCAGGATGATAATCGGAGATCAAAAGAGATACAGTGGGCTGGAGACCTGTGGCTGATGCATTTCTTTGACTATGAAATGAATGATAAGAAGTATGTGATATTTGGTTTAACTGCTGCGATTCTGATTAGGGCAGCATCTGTTGTGTTCAAAAGGTCACCAGCTTTCCTGGAGCAGAATCCAACATTTAAGCCCAAGGTTTTGGATACTTTTTTTTATGCTTTGTTTTTAGTTATTATTAATTTGGTTGTAATGCATGTTATTATCCTTGTAGATCAAAGGAGATATAGTAGGCTGGAGATGTTGAACTGGTTATGTCGAAATGCATGGTCTGCTGTACTTTTTAGACTGTCAGCCCGATATATAAACGTTAGACCTGTTAAGTTTTACTGATCTTCTGCCTACCATTCAGATTAAAACAAGGCTTTGAAAAGAATATGAGATTTTGGAGCCAATTGGCAGCAAGTGTGAAGTAATATTTTCCTGGAGTATTGTTATCAAGACACTCACTCTAGATCTTCCTTCTGAGCTTCCCTCAGGTCAGTCATCACCAATGTATTCAAAGTTTTTTTTTGTGCATAGCTATTGACTGCTCGGTGTTCTGGCAGGTCCTCCTTCCATGTGCAGAATGCTTATTCTATGACATCAATACCTTTCAGAATATAGCTCACAGGGTTGTGGAGGAAAGGCTATCCATACAATCATTTTAGAGATAGTTTGAGCTTGTAAGTGTGATAGGTTAACCCAGTTCAGAAAAATTGAAGTTCAGCTGCTAAGCTTCAGCTTGAATGAAAGATTATGAAAGCCAGAACTGCTGTTTGCCTGATGAAAGGAATTTTTATCTCTTTTCTCCAAAAAATGGGAAAAACCCTTCTCTGTTGGCTGATGAATAGAAGTGGTCTTGCTGTATATCATATTGTTTTTTCATGTTTTAGTGTGGAACTTCAGTATTCATCCTGCTAAATGTAGAAACATTATTAGACTACTAGTTATTACCCGTGCCTGAAAGCACTATATAACAAATAAGAAATTCTTACACAATTGTCCAAATTCAAAAAAAAAAAATTATATCAATTTTTCTTTTAAAATGACTCAAATTATATTGCCGATCATACTCTTCATATTAATAGAACTATCGTAAGAATATATAAAAATCCTTCAAAACAACACCATATATACAAATGCCTTCAGAAAAAAAAAATACTAACATAACCCATTCAAATTTATAATCTTTACGTAATAAATAAAATTTTCTCATTTGTAAGATTCATGAATGTATCACCTCTTCCACCATTGAATCCAATAACAAAATATAATTATAAACTCAATCACTATATTTTCAATTCACCTTATCCCCATATAATAAATATCTCAAGCAAAAAAAATATATATATATATTAACCGAACACAATTAAATTCACAATTTTTAAGAGATAAATAAAGTCAATCAAATCTTGCTCATTTATAAAACTCACGAATTTATCACCACTGTCATCATTCAACCCCAAAATGACACAATAAAATTATATATTTAATTACCAAATGTTCAATTCTCCACGTATAAATATACACAGAAACATACTCTCACACATTTATTTTTTGGCTACCAACAAACCTTCTTAACCAACAACTGTTTTTATTAGAAATATAATAATTCAAGTTTTTAAGATAAAATATTTTTTAATTAATATTTAATTAAAAAATAGGATAAAAAATACTGATTTTTCCTGAATTTTGACATTATTATACACACACCTCCTGATATTTTATAAATAACACTGAGATCCCTGAAGTTTAAAATTTATTGCACAAAGACCTCATATGTATCTCTTCCGTCAATGTTCCTAATGGAAAGTGATGATTTCATCCTAAAAAAAATTATTATTTTTATAATTGCCATTCTCCAACTTTAGTACCCAAAAAAATTAAAAATTAATAAAATGAACCAAGATTTGATTTAGTAACTAAAAAATTGATATACTTTAGAATCCCAAAAAATTAATTAAATGAATTTTAATATTAATTTGATAACAATAAAAATTAATTTGATATTAATTCAACAAATTTGAATATAAATTGTACAAAATTAAATGTCAATTTGTGATAAAATTATATATTAATTTATAATTTAGGGTTCATTTAATATTGAATATCATTTGGTATTGATTAAACCAACATGAAATTGACTTTAAATAATAATTTTTTTTTGTATATAAATTTAAAATTTTGTATTTTAATCCATAAAATTTAAATATAGATTTTTCCATAGCATAGCGTCTTCCCACTTACTATATCATTTGATAATTTTTTTTTTTTGTCAAGATTTGAGCACACATACTTAATTAAACCAATTGTTCACCCCCACTATATTTTAAGAGAATCACTCACATTTACTTGCTAAACTCACAAAAAACTCTGGTTCACATGAAAATACGTGAAAAAAATTAAAAAGTTGATAAAAAAATTTGAAAAATTTATAGTTTGAAAAAATTTAATACCAAAATTATAACAAATAGAGACAACATTAAAAAAAACTATAAAAATAATTTATATAAAAATCATTATCAATGAGAATTTTAGAGGAATTTAGGTCCTAAATCAATAAGATATAATTTCATGCAAAGATGTGAAACTCAAATAAAATAGTCGTCAAATCCATGAAAAATATGTGATATTTTTTATTTACATTAAGCGTTATTAACAAATTAAGAAGTGAGTGGTAAAATACATGTTATTAGATATATAAAACTTTTGAATTAATTTCATGGAAGAAAATAAGTTAATAATATGAGAGAGAGAAAGAGATAGAGAGAGAGTACAAAAATAGATATAGAGAGAGTTAGATAAGAGATAGGAGTCTTAGAAAAAGTTGGTATAAGAACCGTCAGATCAATAATTGTCAAGCGATCTGAGTCGCGAAAAACTAAAGACAAAAAAATCTAGCTACTTTATTATATAGATTGATCCCCTTAACTTTAACCAATTTTGATGGATGCTTTGAAAAGCTATTCTGTTAGAACCTTGGTGGAGAAAGAGATTTAAATATACCCATGTCGGATTAGATCACAGTTGGATTGGATATTGATATATATCTAAATCAGACTTTATAAAATAGATTTAGATTCAAGAGTAAATTACGTATTTGACCTTCAAACTATGACGTTTGTGTTAATTAAGTCTCAATTTTTTTTGAATCAATTAAGTCCTTAAACTATCTAATTATTTCAATCAAGTCCTTGTGTTAGGGTATCTAGCGGAAGAGTATGGAGTGCGTGTTGATCATGTGCCTTCTTCAAGGGAGTTTTAGGCAACCCCCCGTTAAAGATATGAGTAAATTACATATTTAGCCATTAAATTATGACTGTTGTATCAATTAAATCTCTAAGCATTGCAAATGGTTTGGCCTTTCGTCTATGAATCACGAAGAACAACTCTCATACCAAAAACCTAACCCACCACATGAAGCTTCTTTGAGTTTTTATTGTTCATATAATTTTAGTTAGCAACAACTCATCAATGGTGTATGTGATTAAGTACACAAAAAAAAAAAAAAAAAACTAAATTAAATAGAGCACTTATGGTACATCTGATCTAGATGTAGGACATCAACTGCATCACGTATTAACCACACCATTGATGAGTTTGATTTTTAGTCTGAGAGTTGCTCTTCGAGATTCACAGATGAAAGGTCAACTATCTGTCATATTTATAGACTTAATTGATACAAAGGTCGTAGTTTGAGGGTTAAAGACGTAATTTGTTCATGTCTTTAATGGAGTTGCCTAAAACACCCCCGAAGAAGGCTCATTCCACACACTTCCATTAGAAACCCTAAAATTATATAGGTTAGGGACCGACTTCACTCAGAAAAAAGTTCAAAAACTTAATTAGCACAAATGTCATAGTTTGAGATTCAAGTACATAATTTACTCTAGAGTCAAATATCTATATAATAAAATAAGAGTATGTTTGAATTTTATCTCAGTCACATTTTTTTCCTCAAAACCATCATCAATCACTCACCTCACCCATTATCCATTTGTCATACTCAAACGTCATATCGCATCACTCATTTCTATAACATGTTTAATCATTTATATATTACTTCTTTCAAAATATCACATAACTCATTTTTATTATATATTTAATTATTTAATATTTGATTAATTTGTAATTAATATATTTTTAAAAAATTTAATATAGTGGGATCGATTTTTAGGACGCGCGAATTTTATATTTATTGTGTCTTTAAGCACGGGTTATGACTAGTATATTCATATATGACAAATCGGATTTAGATCAAAATTAATTCCTTTGATTGGGCTTGCAACATATGGTTGTAGTTTTCATCCAACCCTATCTTGTTGTAGCCATAGCCGACCCTAAGAAATGCGAAGGGCAATGGTCGAGAAAGTTGGAGTGAGATTTTTTTTAATATAATTTTTGTTAATTAATTTTTTACAGATAATTATGATATATTCAAATAAGACTTATTATGTACAGGTGAGTCGTTACTTTGTTAATGGTTGATTATGCCTCGAGAAAGAAATTGAAGCATATAATAAGCTAGCCCTAACGAAATGATCAGTACACACATCAAAGATTGATTAGCATTAAATTTAAATATTTTAAATTCAAATTTTGATATTCTCTTAGGGTTAGATTATAAATAATTTATTTTTCATAAATATCTCAATCTTAACATGTCTGTTTTGTTTATAACAAGACCGTAAGTATTTTTTGAAAATTGCAAGACTTGTAAGTTGACTAGACATTCCTTACTGTTAAATTAAAGAATTTTTTTTTTTTGTATATAAAATAAATATACAAATAAATCATTCTATATATTTGTCAAAAAATATTTAACATTATACGTTATTTGCAAGAGATCACACAAAAAAGATTTAGCCTCCATCAAACTATCGTACTAATAAAACAGTAATGTTATATATCTCAAAATTATATTTAAAAAGTGCGTCCTAAATCAATAAGAATGGTTGGAACAATAAGTCTCAATTAAAAAAAAAAAAATTCAACCACACCCTCTAGTTTACCATATCTTCAAAGAAACCCCTTCTAGTTTGTAAATTTTTAATGACACCCTTTCTAGTTTATATTTAAACATCACTAACACCCCTTACCATTAAATTACCATTCCTAACAAAAAAAATTAATCTAAAATACCAAAAATTCCCGTACATAAACCTCAAGTAATTTTTTACATAAAATTTTAATAAAATTCGAGCTGATTAAAATTTATGTTTCTACATATTAAAATTTGAACCAATTAAAATTCGATTGAAGTTGAATAAATTTTATTTTTTTAACGTATTAAAATTCAAACCTATTAAAATTTGAGTCGATTTAAACTCTACCCGAGTTGTTGGCGCCGATTAAAATTCGCTTTCGAGTCGATTAAAATTTATATTTTTTTACTTATTAAAATTAGAGTTAATTAAAATTTGATTTATTAAAATTTGAATCAATTAAAATTTATATTTTTATGTATTAAAATTTGGTTAATTAAAATTCAATACTGATTAAAATTTGAGTTGAGTTTTAATTAGCCCAAATTTAATACGTAAAAAATATAATTTTTAATTAGCTCAAATTTTAATATGCAAAAAAATAAATTTTAATTAACTTCAATCGAATTTTAATTCACTTGAAATTTTAATACTTAAAAAAAATTAAAAAATAAAAAGGGTCTCATTAAAAATATGCTTTTCTAAAGAGGGTCTCATTGAAGATATACATAGGTCTCATTGAAGATATATTTACTTAGAGGGGGTGTGGTTGAAGTTTATCCTCAAATATATCATAGATAATTTAATAAATTTATATTCTAGTTAATATTTTTAATCTAACAAGGGATGTTATTGAAGATTCAAAAACTAAAGAGGGCGTCTTTGAAAATATAATAAATTAGAAAAAATGTGATTAAAATTTTTTTTTAAAAAAAATAATATAACTCGCTTATTTGATAATTTTTATTAATTTAAAATATATATTTTAAATATAAATTTAAAATATATAACGTGAATCTCAATAAAAACTCGAATACGAGTCTTGGTCTACATGACCAATAACATTCTTCAATGATCATATTTCCCAAAGAGAATCTCTCTCTCTCTCTCCGTAGCTCATGGGTTCCAACAACTACCGTGGAGCATCCCAGAGGTTGAAAGACTTAGCGCAACAGCTTAGTCTCTACAATCGTCTTCACCCTCTAAACGATACCAAAAACAAGAATCCCAATGAAGACCCAACAGTTCGAGACACGTCAGATAAGTTGTTTCCCGAAGAATTCGATTCGAATACCGAATCTGCGACAAACCCAATTGCGAACCAATCTGAAAGATTGAGATCCAACAGAGCCGCAGTTCTGATCTGCATCTTCGAAAGCGAAAATGGTGATCTTCGTGTAATTCTCACCAAGCGATCTTCAACACTTTCGTCTCACTCTGGTCAGAGTCTCATGATATATGTATTAGATTCTGGTCTTTAACATAGTTGATTTTGAAGAGAGAAGACCGAAATGGGTTGTGTTTGGTTGCAGGAGATGTTTCGTTGCCTGGTGGGAAGACAGAGAAAGGCGATGTTGATGACATTGAGACCGCGTTGAGGGAAGCTAAGGAGGAGATAGGGTTGGACCCTTCACTTGTCAATGTTGTTACTGTTCTTCAACCCTTTATAACCAAGGTATAAAAGTATTTGGTGTTTGCTATGTTGTTCTTATTTATGTATGTTACGGTTGCATTTGACGTATCTTCGGTTCAATTCACTACCATTGTTTTGGAAGATTCTCTTAGCCAAGAGGTCAGGGGTGAATAATTGAATTGTTGTGTAGGACTGTTAATCAAACTCATCTACCCGAGTTTGGATCGAGTTGGACTTATTTTTGATTTAGTTAAGCTTGGCCGGTGAACTTGAATAATTTTTTAGGTTCGTTCTGACCTAAACTCGAGTTTGACTCATTTTTGGTTCGATTAGACGTGACTAATTTAATAAACGAGTTGAAGTTGAATAATTTTTTAAGCTTGTTTGAAAAACGAGCCCGACAAGTTTAGCTCAAACACTTGATCGGCTCGGCTTGACTAGTGTAAATATTCGAACTCAACTCGTTTTGGGCTCGTTTTAAGCTAAACTTGAATAATTTTTTAAGTTTGATTAAAAAACAAACTTTTTAGGGTCGACTTCGACTATCAGTCGTAGTCCCGTGGTCTCATTCAGTCTATTCTACCTCTTCCACGATTTTCTCCACCCCTCCTAAACAGTTCTCTAAAAGTTCAAAAACTGTTATCTTGTTGGCTCAGCGTGGTATGACAGTAGTTCCTGTGATGGGCATACTTTATGATAAGCAAGCATTCAAACCTGTTCCAAATGCTGCAGAAGTGGAAGCCATTTTCGAAGCTCCATTAGAAATGTTTCTTAAGGTATTCCTCTGTCAAATGTGCTAATGTTGATCAAAATTACACAAGTTAACGACTTTACCAGTCACTCTCCCTTGTATTAGAAGATTATCTCACCCTTTTTGGTTTTGATTTGCCTTGATTGATTTTAGTAGACACTTGTTATGTTGATGGATTCAGGATGAAAATCGAAGAGCAGAGGAGAGAGAATGGCTTGGGGACAAGTATCTGCTCCATTTCTTCGATTATGAAGCAGAGAATAAGAAGTATGTCATATGGGCCTTAACTGCTGGAATTTTAATCCAGGCTGCATCAATAGTGTACCAGCGGTCACCGGAATTTCAAGAGCAGAAGCCTAAATTTTGGAACAGAAGTGGCCACTGATCATCCTCAAGCCGCAAGTCCAGAGGCCGATTCTTATCAGTTAGGAAAACATGATTCTAATCAGCATCAACTGGAGGTTTTTTCAGGCAGAATACCGAAATATTGAAATATTTCAGCCATTTGATTGGTGTTAGGATCAGAAGATGTTAGTGAAATCAAATTGGAATCTTTTCAAACATTCCAAACATGACCAATGTAAATACTGTTGAACATTCTACCTGCTAGTAAAGCTTGTTATGAAACTGGATGCAACTCTGCCCAGAGCAAGAACACTGTTTTTCACCTCTTAAAAGTAACAATATCACAAACTGCCCTCCCAGAAAAACCGAAGGCAAACAAAGCTGTACATGCACAGGTTAAGTTTTTCCCAGAAACAAAAGCACGAACAATGATTAATATCGAAATGCAAAGGAGTAAAATAAGCTGCTGGCAAATCAGTAACCGTCTTTCTTCTAGCAACCATCTCTACAGCAAGAATTCAGAATGTAAGGCAGAGTAAGATTTTGACCAGCGGATAAGCCATCACACCAAAGGCAAGCATTAGTAATCAATTAAATTTAGAGAGGTTACATGTGAATCAGAAGAGTACATCTTTGAATTCGAGAAGTAGAATTCTCAAAGAAACTACAATATGTCGACTTGTATATAAGTTCTTCCAAAACCAACCACATCCTTCCCCAACAACACAGGCAACTAGAGCATTCTAACCTTACAAGAACTCAGAGATACTGAGCAAATGGAAACAGAAAACTGTAAGTACCAAAACAACAATACTGAATCGAACTGCAGCGGTGCAACAAAAATTACATAGAAAAGGTCGTTACCTTCCTCAGCTAAAAACCTCATAGAATTTCTCAATGATGAGTAATCCAGAGTCAATTGACTCCAAGGGATCCTTACGTAATCGGTGTCTCAAGCAATTGGGGATAACAGTAGCAATATCCTCAGCTGTTACTTTGTCTCTTCCTTTTAGAGAAGCCAATGCTTTTGCTGCCCTATTTGTGACTATGTCACCTCTCAATCCATCAACATTTAGCTCAGCACAAACCTTGGAGATTTTAACCCGTAGATCGTGATCTATCTGAACTGCGGAAAGAGACCTCCTGGCTGAGTCAATTTGTTGTTGGAGCTTCTCCTGCTCTTCCGAGTAAGATTCCCTGAATTCCTTAGGATTTCCATCAAACCGAGCCCTCTCCTCGACAATCTTCACTCTAAGCTCTGCATCCCTTACTGTTCCCACTTGGGCATGCATTCCAAACCGATCAAGCAGTTGTGGCCTAAGTTCCCCTTCTTCAGGATTTCCTGAGCCAATGAGAATAAATCGGGCGGGATGTGAAATCGAGATTCCCTCTCTTTCAACAGTGTTCCATCCTGAGGCAGCAGAATCCAAAAGAACATCCACTAAGTGGTCATCTAGGAGATTAACTTCATCCACATAGAGAATTCCTCTATTAGCTTTAGCAAGAAGTCCAGGCTCAAATGCCTTCACACCCTCCGTAAGAGCCTTTTCGATGTCAATTGTCCCACACACTCTATCTTCAGTAGCACCCAATGGTAAATCAACCATGTTAATTTTAGTCATCGCCACAGGAAGTTCCTCACCCTTGATAATTCTCTCTCGGACTTCCATGCCCATAGATTCTGGGTCCTCTGGATCTGAGTTGAATGGATCACCAGAAACCACTTGGATTTCAGGAAGTAAGTCTACTAATGACCTAACAGTAGTGGACTTCCCGGTTCCCCTATCACCCATAATCATGACACCTCCGATCTTGGGATCAATCACATTAAGCAGAAGGCACAATTTCATCTCATCTTGTCCTACTATAGCGGCAAATGGATACACCGGCCTTTGAGTCTCCTTTGAGGCAAGCTTCTGAGCCTGAGATTTACAAACTTCTCAAACTTTAGGGACACCAATTCAATATTCTGACAAAATATCCACCATGACATTGTCTTCAAAAAGCAATGCTTTCATTCATCTATTATTAGAAAATTTCCTAAGATAGTGTTCACTAACACATTGTTTTGTGCAATCACAAAAATGTTTTTCACAAGCAACTAAAGTGCTCCCTATTAATCCCCAACTCTACTCGAAAAGGCAAAAAAATATTTATGACCATCATCAAAAATTGAGCAATCAAATTGGTAAAAACTTGTCCCTCTATTTATAAATAATAGCATAACATTCATACTAAAAAAAAAGACGTACCCAGTGCACACAGTATGGATGTAGCACAACACTCATACTGTGCACCAAAATTAACTACATTGAAAATTACCCAGATCACACTCAAAGCTAACATGTAAATACATAAATCGTGTTCTAATTTCCTTTATCAAAATTCATAGTATTACAAACACGCCGATTAAGAAAACTGGTACCTGTGCTTGGGCAGGGCTGATTTCAGTGGTAACATTGGAAATTGAAACATGTAATTGAGACCTGCCCTTCTTAATCCCTCCATAGAACTTCCTCCCTTGACTCTGCCCTGAAATAACTCAATTTATCAACACAACCCCATGTAATCCGTTCAAACCCGTTCAAACCCGTCCCTTTATTATCATCACAGGCCTCAAATTCAATATTATTTGCAATTCAAGTACACAGAAACACTATAAGTGAACTGGGTTGTGTTTTTATACACCCAAATCCAGGAATGTAGCTCAAAAAGAATGATTCAGCAAAGTAATGAAGTGGGTCACAAAAATATGAACACATGCATAAGCACATATACACATATAAACACCGAGAATTTACCTGGACCTGGGAAGAGAGAGAAAATGGGAGATTTAAAGGAGGGAGAAGATAGGGGTCTAGAAGCGAAGATTGATGAAGAGGAAGTTCCAAGTACTCCGGCCATGTCCAGAGTTGCTCTGAAGCGCAGAGTCTGTGTTGTGCTGTTTACAGTTTTGGTGGATTGGTGTTGGGTCCGGATAAGGGGATAGATTTCCCATTCGGTTTTTCTAAAGTTTTTATTTATTTATTATTTTTTGGGCCAATTGCATTTTGAAATTTCATTGTTACAATATTTTTGTTATTTTCTATACTTATTCTGTCAACGTCAATGTAGGGAATTTTGATAGAATAAACAACATAAAGTAACAAAAAGATCACATTAAAACGTTTTTAATACAATTGAGGGGAAACTATGAAAATTTTTGAGAGTGTGAAGCGAAAAAACTTAAATATTTTTGGGATATAAAGTGAAATTCTCTCTTATTTTTTTAAGATTAACTTTCACGCACTTTAATTAATCATCTTGCTTCAATCAAAAGTAAATTATCAATACTAAGACTAATACTCTGTTTGTTATGATAGAAAAATAGAAGAATGAAAAAATAGAAGAATAAATAAAATATCATATTTGATAAGGAAGGAAAATAAGAATGATGGAAAAGTTGATGGATTAATTTTTCTTTTAAATCACCAAAATTAATCCCTCTAAAATCGAAAAAAAAGTAGATGAAAATTTAATTATTTATATTAAAATGTATCTTATTTGTCTATATATCTTTTAATATATACATATTATATATATATATCTGTCT
>CM042186.1:3728451-3746108 GCA_023539305.1 Ilex asprella | reverse complement strand
ATTTCATATAAAATAAAATGATAAATATATATATTAAAAAATAAAAAATAAATAGAAAAAAATAAAAAATAGAATATTAATGTTAAATTTTTTATTCAAAATTTATGTGAATCAACACAAATACAAACACAACACAAAAATAAACAGGTCAACTAGCAACTCGACACGACACAATTAGCTAAATGAATTGAGTTAGGTTTGACTAATATTTGACACAAACTTGTAATGAATAAATACGATTTTGACACAACAATACTCGATTGTCACCCTTAATCTTAACCAGAACAAAAAAAAATTAGTCATTTTTATTTTTTATCCATTCAACCAAACACAAAGAAAAGAACTTGTATCATTCCTATTTTTCTTCAATGAATGATAAAAAAAGTATATTCCTCCTAGTTTTTATCATTCATAATTTTCTTCTTTCTTACCAAATGAAACATAAATAATTAATAAAAAATAATTTTTTAATTGCTCAACTTAAAAAAAAGTTACTAAATTTTAAATTCAGGACATTGGAATATACTAAACATTTATTATTGTGTATGGAATATTGTATTTTTTTAGGAGATGATCCGATGCTCTCTTGCCTTTGATATGTTGTGTGGAGTTTCCCTTACGTTGATTGGGTCTAATTGGTTAACAATTAATTCTTTCTTGGGGACCACAGTTATGTGATTACTAATAATTTTTTTTTAATGTATATATAATTGTTTCACATCGTTTAAATTATAAAATTTTACTACTCTTTTATATTATAAATAAACCTCCTCATGCATAAAATAATTTATATCAAAATAATACATAATTGATATTCGCTTTTTATTATCTTCTTTCACTATTAATGTATATATGTTTGTCTCACATCGGTTAGATTAGGAAATTTCACTACTCTCTTATATTATAAATAAGCATCCTCATGTATAGAATAATTTATACCAAAACAATATACAATTGATATTCATTTTTTATTCTCTTCTTTCATATGGTATTAGAACTTGGACTCATAAATCTTTCTAGTCAATGACAGTATGCTTTGTGGTTGCCCTGTAATGGATCCTCTTCATCATTCTCTTTCCAGTTATCCTCTGACAACCTCTTTTAGTCGTCATTTGGCGACGTTCCAATCTGTCCCGACCATCCTTCAACATTCTCAGACGACCTTCCAATTGTTTATTAATCGTCCAGAATCCACTATAGCACTATCTGATATGCCCCCAGTCTCACTGCTCACAAGACTGATCATGTTATTCTCTACTGTCATACCCGAGTTTGCAAGTTTTATTATAAAAAAAGCCCAAACCAATATCTGAGTAATTGTCTACAAAATCTATATCATAATACACCTAAGAATGACAGACCTAGAACCAACCAACAATACAAATCTGACAATTACTCCAATGATAAGTCTATGTCTGTTTCTCACATCTTGTGGCTATCCTCAAGCAGGTTCTTTCTGCATTAGTTAATCCATATTATACTGTTTTGTCTACCAAAGTAAATCATCTTGGTTCTTTAACTCTGTATGTTGTAACTATATGACTCCCTAATAAATCATTATTTTCTTCCACATAATCTGTTTGTTCTATCCCACCCATTCACATTGCCAATGACTCACATATGCATGTCAATCACTTTGGACATAACTCTACATCCTATGTGTCACTTCCCAATACTTGTCACATACCTAATCGCATTCTCAATCTTATATATATGGGTCAACTTTGTGACCTTAGAGTCCTTGTTGTGTTCTCTTATACTGGTTGTATTATCCATGACCTACAAACAGGATAGGCTCCGACCAGCTCTCCTTTCAATATGTGGCATTCCCGTCTAGGTCATGTTTCTTCAAGTCATCTACAATATTTAATTTTCAATGGTTAGTTGGAGCATGTTCACAGTGAACAACTTGATTGTTTGTCTTGTAAACTTGCATAATTGTCAGCTTTACCTTTCAATAATAGTAATTCTTTGTCTTTTGTCTCTTTTAATTTGGCTCATTATGATACTTGGAGACATTCTCCAATTGTTACTATGGGAGGGTCAAAGTACTTTGTCATTTTTATTAATGACTATTCTTACTTCACTTGGATTTATCTTTTGCAAACTGATCTCAATTGCCCCAAATTTATTATAATTTTGCTAAAATGGTCAAAACTCAATTCTCACGACAATCAAAGTCTTTAGAATTGATAATGCCATGGAATATAGAGATACCACTTTCTTTAACTTTCTCAATCAACATGACACAATTCCTCATCGTTCTTGTCTTGACACATCTCAACAAAAATGGACGCACTGAGCACAAATATTGTTATATTTTTTTATTTTGTTCATGCTCTTCTCATATCTTCTTTTTGTCTTAAGCATTTTTAGGGTGAAGATACGCTTATTGTCGTCTATACCATCAATTATATCCTTCTCTTATTATTGAGAATCAATCTCCATATGAGCGATTATATGCCACTTCTTCATATTATCACTCTCTTCGAGGCTTTGGTTGTGCATGTTTTGTCTTATTCCAGCCTCAAGAGTGTACCAAGTTGGAAACTTGTGCACATCTTTATTGTTTCTTGGGTTACGGGATTGAACACAAGGGTTGACGTTGTTGGAATCCATATTCCAAGCTTCTTCATGTTTCTTGATTTGTCGTCTTTTAGGAACATAAAATGTTCACATCCTTGTCTCGGTTTCAACCAATTTTTGGCTGCTCCTCACTCCACTCATTATGTTGTTGTCCTTCATATTCTACGATATATTAAGGGTACTATGTTTCATGGTCTTAATTACTCTATTCACTCATCTTGAGCTACGCGTCTATTCTAATGCTAACTGGGCAAGAGATCCACTTGATCGTCATTCTATCATTGGTTACTATTTTTTTTTCCTAAGCGACTCTCTCAATCTGTTATCTCTCGATCCAATACAGAAGCAGAATATCGCCCTTTTGTTGACACTATGTAGGTGCTTCTTTGGCTATTTCTGGTTCTACTATTATTTGTTGTGACAAATGGAGTGCGATATAGATTGCTCACAATAATGTTTTTCCATGATCGCACCAATCATATTAAAATCCACAGTTATTTTGTGTGACAATATATGGTTCGAGGCACATTTCATCTTCTCTTTGTTTCTTTATCTGACCAGACTATTGACATCTTCACCAAGACACATCTGCTCAACTGATTTTGTAATTTGATTTCCAAACTCAAGTTGATTTCTATTTTACTTCCTTAAGTTTGAGAGGGAAATGTTAATGTATATATATTTGTCTCACATCGGTTAAATTAAGAAATTTTCTCACTTGTACTATAAATAAATCTCTTTATGTATAAAATAATTTACACCAATATACAATTGATATTTGTTTTCTATTATCTTCTCTCACATTTTTCATCCCTAAAGATGTTTATTCGATTTCAATAAAAATTACATGCAAATCCCAATTTTTTCTTATTATAAAATCATTAAAGACCACACACATGCTCTATGAAATGAATTAAATCTTATGTTTAGTAATTTAGTGAAAACAAGTTCAGGATTCCACCAATCATTATTTTATTATAGTTTTAGTATTTTTTATGAGATTGTTTGCACTTTGTTTATTATTTCATAATCAATTTCACAAACTAAATCAAGTTCAATTGATTCTAGTGCGTGTACATATTGTAGGGTGAATTACAATTTATACTCTTAAAGTTTATATTTGATTTTTATTTCGTCCCTTAATAATCAATTACAACAATCAAGTCCTTAAACTTTGCGACTAATTTCAATCAATTATTTATCTCAAATTTCGTAAATAATTATGATGAAAAAGCATCATGTGAGCATTACATGTCTCAATCATACATAATTTTGACTAAATTAACATAAACATGAATCAAGTTTGTAAAAGACGAGCCCATAAATCTAATTGAAGTACTTAAATTTATATCAAATGAGCCTACAAAATGTAATTTTAACACATATTATCTACTTTAACAGTCAATTTATTCAAAATTAACCACAAGAGGTAGTTCAAGTGGTAACAGAAATAAGCTGTAAACCTACGTAGACATCTTGAGTTCGTTGGCAATCCCTTGGGGCCAAGCTATGAGGGGTTTATTCCTCATGAATACTCTAATATTAACGTGAATGACTTGTTTTTGACCGGAAGAGGGAAGTAATTAATTGAGGTACACGTAATCTGGTTCGGACACTCCAAATTATTAAACAAAAAAAAAAATTATTCAAAATTAATCTCATACTTGGATCACATTATACTCATGTGAATATTTTCCATAAGAATTTGAACTGGGGACTTAACAAAAGTAGAACTTAAAGTTTAAGAGTTTGATTGTTTTAATTGATAATTCAAGGATCATATAGGAATTAATCATAAACTTTAATGACATAAAATATAATTTATCCTATATTTTAAGGGAAATACTATGTATCCCAAATCTCCAACTCAAATCTCAACCCCAAATGAAGGAAGACCATTAGATGAGTGTGTCTCATTAATTTTTTTAAATGGGACCCACTAATCCAATGGTCTCCCTTGATTTGAAATGGAGATTTTGGTTGAGAATTTTGAATATATAGCATTGCTCATATTCTAATGCTCGAGCTATATACGTGCATGCGCGCGCACACATAAACAAATGATGAATCCAAACAATTTTTGAGTACTGAGCTTAAGTCGAAAGAAATTCAAATAACAGTTCGAACTACATAATTTTGAGTTTAACCTAAGTTTTTAAAAATATGAATTAAGATAATACCTCAATTGAAGGATTCAAATTAAAAATCAAATTAGGTTAAATTCGAATTAAAAAATTTATATCTTGGATTAAATTTGAATGGGACTACTTCTCGATCAATGCAATCTATCTCAATTGCACACCTCGTCACCAGGTCTCACTACAGGTGATTTTAGTCCCTCAATTTTTGAATCACCAATATACCCCCGAACAATCACTATATAAACCGTACCATTTGTACAATTGAGGCGCCAACTCTCTCTCTCTTTCTCTTTCTCTGTAAAACTCTCTCTAGCACGATCAAAACGCTCGAGAACAGCGAACGAAGTCAAGGTATCAGTCTGTGTGTGTGTGCATATGCCTGAAATTGTGCTTGTAGATGTTCCAATAGTTTGTCTGCTCCATAACTTTGCGAAATTATTATTATTATTATTATTTGCCTATTTTAAGCAATTCGATTGCTTTTGATTCGTCAAAGCTCAATGTAGCATTTCGAAATCAACTTAGGATGATTGTAAAATCAAATTGATGTAGCTAGATTTTTCAATATCTAGTTGATTTGGCAGATTAAGTCACGAATTTGTTTCACTTTGAGTAATTATTTTGTTCAATTTTCTGAAATTGATCTATTTGTTCCGTAGGTTACCTGAGTTTCATATTGTTGATCGTTTTGAGCTTCAGTTTTATTGTTAAATTATAGTATTCTATTTTGAAATTCTAGGTTTCATGATACTTTCAGATCAGGTCATTTTTCATTTGATTTCAATAATTAACTTTAAAGAATTTGAATTTTTTTTAATCTCATTTCTGTTTCTTTTTGCTTTTTAAAATTTTTGTGAACAGTCATTGCACTAAATCGATCACTCTAGTTTGGCAGATGGCAGAATCGCAGAAGGGAGCTTCGTCATCCATCAAATCCAAAGAAAAATCTTCACTGCTAGGTATTCTCTTCAAAACTCCTGTATCCAATATGGAAAAAAAGAAATTAAGAACTTACATCTTTCAGTCACTTGATATGATAGTTACTACACAGAAATGTTGATATACAGTTCAAGCTGATCTTCATTTCATTGTGGCAATAGTAAATGCAGAAGCTGTACATACTCCGTCTCATAATGACATGGTGAAAAGCTGAGGTCGTTTGAAATTGGCAATATTAGAATGCCATGGGTGGAGTAGAAAGAATAAAAATTCAGTGTCAATTAAGGAGTACATGAATGGAAGTAAATTGAAAAGATGAACGAAAAAGAGTAGATGCATCACTCATGGACACAGAGACCAAAAGGAAACTAGACAACAGTTTAACAGGAGTATTCTTAGAGATCCAACACTTTGTAGCACTAAAATGTGGTAGTCTTATTCATTTTCCAGTATGAAGTTCTTTAAGGAAGTTACACAGATACCAAAAGAAACCTGGACATATAGCTAAACAGTTTAATAGGAATATTTTTACGAAGTCAACACTTTGTAGCACTAAAATATTGTAGTCTTAGTCATTTTCCAATATGAAGTTGTATGTTATACTTGTCACAGATCTGGACATTGGAAAGGACTTTCTTAGCTCCTGGAAGTCATTGAATGTGACAGAAGCTGACACAATGGATTTTGACTTTGGGCCTGTTGGAAAAGTCAAGAATAAGGCATTCAAGTAAGCTCTGCAAAGCCATTGCATTGCTTATTTTTTTGTAAAAGACTAATTCGGAAGGTCATTTGTCATCCGACTCCGAAACTTTGTTAACTTTGCTTAAAGAAAAATGCTGTCTTGGTCTCTTTCTCATTAGTTGTTTCTGTACCTTTTTAGAACATACTTCACCATCTAGACTTATCCACTGTACCTGGTGGTTAACAATGATACCTTATAAGAATTAATTATTTTTGCAAAGGGATGAACTTTGAGGAAGAACTAACTGTCCACTCCTGCAATTACATTGATTGTTGGTATTGCTGCTGAATTTTCTTCAGGGACATAGACTTCACTTTTGATGGTGATTTTGACAAGTTATCATCATTCAGAGTCGACATGTCTGATATTGATATGTCTTCCCCACTTAAAAAAGGTGGAA
The DNA here is from genome assembly GCA_023539305.1 of Ilex asprella. Classification (NCBI taxonomy): domain Eukaryota; kingdom Viridiplantae; phylum Streptophyta; class Magnoliopsida; order Aquifoliales; family Aquifoliaceae; genus Ilex; species Ilex asprella. The sequence goes on along the minus strand of CM042186.1, from coordinate 3,739,300 downwards.
AACTCGAAGGAAGAGCTAAGGAGGATTCCGTTCGTGGAAATAATCAAGAGAAAGCTGACAGCTTTGCCTTCTCGTTTGATTTTAATGAGTATGTGAACTTAAGTTTCCGACGTTCCTTTCGAAGTTCTGTATTCCTTGTTTGTTCCGTTAGGAAAAAGTAGCAATCATTTTGTTTAGTTTTGACTGTTTGCTGAAGTTGCAATTTGAATTACATTACACCGCATATTAACTGGGACATTTTTTCCTTCAGGTTGGATAATTTCAATTTTGAGACAAGTTTAATGAAAAAAGATAAGCAACCTAGCAAAAACCAAGATAGGGAAGAATCTACAAACAGGAATGAGTGTCAAAGCTCCGGGATCCGCCTGACTGAAAATATTGGTGCACTGGAAGATGGCACAAATCTGAAGCTTCCAGAATCAGGTGGTGAAATCTCTTCAACAACTGATATTGAGGTTCGTGGTGTAACGGATTTTGCTTCCACAATTGAGAATCTCCATCCACAATCTGTAGCAAATGGCGATGGCCAGTCAAAACCTGCAACAGATGACAATTGCCCTTCGAAATCTGCAACCTTAGAAAATAAAGTTACATCACACAGGGAAAGAACTTCACCTGAAAAAACGATTTCTATGAACACAGAAGAAATGGACCAAGACATGTGCCAACCAGAGGAGACTACTTCCCAAGAAACTTTTCAGCAGAAAACCATGCAGGATGTATCTGTCCAATCCCTGTCTGAGAATTCATCAGCTCGAGATACTGCTTCAGAGTTCCAGGAAGAAGTTAGTTCTCAGCAAACAAAATTGCGTTGCATTTCGAATAGTGAACAAGAGGTTAATGTGGGAGTGATAACCACTTCAGGCTCTATTGATGGAAGTTCATCGTCGGAGCACTTGGCTCTACACCACACGGGAAGTTTTCCAAGTGACAATGATGAAAGAAGTAAGTTTGGGGGTGAAAGTCATGAACTATCCGAGGATAAAGTTGGTGCTGAACCAGCAGAAAGAAGTTCACTGTTCGAAAATACAGTTCTAACAGATGAATTAAGGGAACCAATGCATGACACAAAGGCCTACTCTGAGAACCACTATTTGACTTCAGAGAACTTTGTGGCTCCGTTGAGCAGGTCATAATATCTATTACATTGTTTTATTAATTAAACATTATAGATGAGTAATGTTTGGATTTACCTGTGACACCCAGGAACAGATAGCAGTGATATCAGACACCATGCAGAGTATAAGTTTGATTATAATACATGGATAGTCTGAAATCATAAAATAATTCAGATGCATCAGCAACTGCAGTAGATGTTAATATAGAACCTTAGCAATTTTTGCTATTTGTGAACCTATTTGTTTTGACAATTTGGTGAAGAATGGGAACAGCTCATTGAGCTGGTTGTATATTCCATCAGAAAGCTCTGATATAGGTCATGTCATGTGACATCATGTGCTTGATGATTAATGCAGTGGAACCCCAGTTGATAGCCTGATGCCTGTCAATGAAAGAGAGACTGGTGCTATCCGGTCAAGGTTTTTCAGGAGATCAGATGAAACTGAATCTCAGTTGGAGCAGGCATTATCAACTCAGACAAAGACCTTGCTTGGGAGCAAAAAAATTGGAACCAGGCAACTAAGCCCTGCAGATGAAAGAAGGTGAAATATGGTTTTTGTTTAACAACTGTCGTGATCAAGAGTTAAATAACGCAATTTCCCATGTAATTTTGAACAGAGAGCATGCTGATGCTAAAGATGCACAGAGTGGGAGCAAACTGGTTGGTATTTCACGGTTACAACCTAGAGAGTCATCAGCCATAGGTGAACCTGTTCAGTCAGGAAGTCGGACAAGCATTAAAGGCCTTAATATTATTGGGTGAGGCTTTTGTACCAAGAAATTGCAGTCTGTACTCGGGTTTTACACTTCAAATGGGATCAGATCATGAAAGTGTAGGGCCATGGTTAGTGTGCTTAACATAGTGTCCCATGTATATACAATCAACAGCAGGGATGGCTTCAATGCTGATGGCAAACAAACTGGGAGTAAGTTGATTGGTGCTTCAAAACCCCATGATCGAGATGTCACAAAAGGAGAAACTGCTTCAAGGATAAATGAAACAAACATTAAAGATCATGATGCTTTTAGGTGAGGCATTCATATGTGGCATTTCTCTTTTCCTTCCAAGATCTTAAACATTGATTTCGAGCCCATTTTTTCAAGAAACAGAATTTTATTTAAACAGGGCCTCGACATCAGAAATCTTAAATTGGATTGGCTTCTCATGCTCTCAGCTAAAGCACCCGACATTTTTAGGTTGATTTTGAATAAAAAATGTTTCTAAGAAGTGTCATGTTGGGGATGCAAATATTCCGACAATATTCAGCAATTTATGTGATTCTGCATCTTCCTACTTTATGCTTTCATTTTAAGCTAAGCATCTTATGCATTGAATGTTCAGCTTCTATGCTGAGCGTTGCAGGTGTTCTTTGTATCATATATTCTGCTCAGAAACAATTAATGGTTGTTATTTGATACATTAAAAGTGAGGCATGTTGGATAGTCGGTATAAATTTGATGGGCCTGCTTTTATGCAGCTCTGGTATCAATGCTCCGAGTTTAAGTGAGCAGACAAATAAATTTGCTTCACAGGATAGTGCAAATCCCAGACTTCTGGTTTTGGGCAAGAAATCCGTTCACAACATCAAGAACACCTGTTTTGAAGGAAACAAAATTTCTCCTCTTACAACTGCTAGGAGGGCACCTGATCTCACTGTCCTGAACATTTCAAGGTAGTATTTTAACATTCTTCTTTTTAACGTCTCTTTGTGGAAATTTCGTTGACTAATCTTTGCAATAATTGATTGACTTCTATTAGGGGTGATGGAGCAAAGCATGCTCCACGCAATTCTACATTTCAGAAAGATGGCAGATCCTTGAGAAGCTTAGACCAAAACATGGATTTACAACGAAGAAAAGTATCCAATATAACCCATTCAGTTGATAAAGAGAAGCAAACACCACCAACCCCGCCTTTAAAGCGGAAGACATTTGAGGTTTTCTCTCCTTTGACAAATTATTTTCCCCAGAGATTTATTTGCAACAGCATGGCATCTATGAATTTGAAGTTGCATATAAAATTGATTGTCATAGCGTTTTGAAAGTTATTTTTGTGTGCTATGAGTATTTAACTATTCATCTACTATGTAGGCATCAATCGGGAATTCGCTGACCTTAAATCCATCAAAACGCCTCTCGCAGTCTCTTCATGAAAACAGGTCCCTATCATACCATTTATTGTCTATTTGGTCAAATTTAACCATCTCGGTTTTTTCTTGCACTTAGACATGCCTCTACCATAAACTCTGCAGACCTTTGATAGAAACTTCAGAAATAGTTTCTGACAAACAGGTACCATACTACAGCACTTTGTGGATTTGCTTCTTTAAGATGGAAGCTCCAGTGTTTGTACAAGCTTGCAGAAAACTGACTGATATGTGGAAAATTTTCTTGCTTGAATCTCTATAGGCTGGCAACCGTGAGGATCTGGCTCATGGTGGCACCCAGAATGTATTCAGTGATTATCATATCTCTGGAATTGATATTACTCGCAAAGTGAACATGACAGAAGTGGAAACCCCTTGGGTAATGGAAAATGATAGCCATGTTGAGAAGGCTGAGGCATGCTCAAAGGAGCTTGAAGATGTAAGTGTTTATTCCTTTTATATGGCTATGATTTGTTTACTACGCAATTGAATTTTACTCGAGTCTAAAAGGCTGTAATGTGAATCAAGTATTGTGAAACTGCAATATGTGATTCAGAATGAATCATAGAACCCATAAGACTTGTGATTGCTAGCATGCATTATAGCAAATAGCCTTGAACCATAATTAGGTTAGCTGACCAGACCTGTTTAAAAATTGAGTCTACACGAACATGGACAATCTCACTGTGCAGGACTATAAATGATCAGTAATGTGGTGAATAAGTTTTTACATCTGCATTACTTCATATGGAAGAGCTGTGTTGCCCTTGCAAAACAAGCATCCATTCTATTTTACTACATTCCATATATGGACATGAGGGGAAGCACTGCTGTTTCTTTTGCAGATATGCAACATGCTGAAAAAAAAGCATGAGGAGGCAAAGGAAATATTAGTTAGAGCTATCGTAAACAACAATAATCTGCTGATGCTGAACCATCCCATGTATGAAGAGAAGATATCCTTTTAACTGTAATTGATGTTACCTTTTCCCTTCTATGATTTAAATTGAATTCACATAAAACAAGTTGTATATACCTTCACTACTAAAAACATGCGCACTGTTCAAAGATTTGCTGCCAGGTTGATGTCAAAGGAGCTTCATACATGAATATGGTATGCTAGAATAGCAGTTTTCCATATAAAGGCACCATTCTCTCTCTCTCTCTCTCTGACAGTTTGTGCTTGTGCATTCTTGCGATTAAGTTGTTACACAAATTCCTTGTTATGTATTCCTAATCAAGTTGTACGAATTCCTGGTTATGTATTCCCTGATTTTGTTTGCTTTGATGGCGACTTTTCTGCTATGTGAATTTCAGGTACAGCTCTTGGCTCTAGTTTCTGCTATACCCTGGACAATCAGAATCTGTTCTTCCTTCCTTTTTGGTCTCAGGAAATTGGGTATGTTACATGTAACTGTAAAATGTGACGTCTCATGCATATACATCCCTCGATGGTCACAGTGACTATATTGGCATGTCATTTTTTCATGTTTTGGTTAGGTGAAGTCCATATCAGTCAGATGTATGTGCAGAATTTTCTGTGGTAAGTGCTAGTTTGTTATGACTTTGTTTGAAACGTGAATTATGTAGGCTTCTGATTTGTTTCTTTCCTCCCATATTCAAGTTTACATTGCTGGAGTGGCACGTGAGATAATTCTGTTACTAGTATAAATTGTAGTTAACCATTGAATTAATTAAAATTCGAACTATCTGACATTGACTTCATAGAAATGAAATATCGTAAATCAAATTAAAAAATAGCGCATATTTCAATCACCAAAATTATATTTAATCTTTGTTTTATCTGTTTTTTTTCATCTAATTTTATTTCTTTCTCTGCAGCTTTCGTGCCATAAGAAAATTTAAGATCTAATCTCATTATTTTGCAGTTAGATACACTAAAGAAGCTTTTATGCTCGATTGACTTCTTCTTTCGTATAAGCACTTGGTTCACCTCTTGTTGTGCTGCAGTTTGTGATCCTCCGCTTTTGACCTTGATTTTCGATTGAGATGTCAACTCTAAGTTTGAGCGGCTCATCTGATTAGTTCAGCTATCACTACCGGGAGCTCTTAGAGTTGTTTGGCTGCCTACTCACTGTAGGCGTATCTCACAGCCCCAAATCACATTTTTGTTTCATATTTCATTATATCATTGGATTCTTCATTTTAGGTCTTATCTGGAACAAATTGTAGTATTAAAGTACCATTTCAACTAAAACCCATACTCAGTGAGTAGCCAAACAAGCTTATGGCCTTTTGCCTTACCATTTGACCTATCTTCCTCTGTGACTAGGAACGAGAACCTCTCAATTATCACTGCTTGGCCTCTCTTGTTACCACGGTAGCACCTAGTGTGATGAGTATTCATCGTGTTCAGGCAATGAACCTTACACTCATTCAAAACGGTTCAAACTACTATGTCTCTGGTTGCCTTAAAATTTATTTTTTCGTCCGAGGCCCACACAGACTTCCAAAAAATTGAATAATTTGAGGTTGACTTTTTCCCCAATGTTTTTGTTCATGAGTACCTATCTTGATGTGGCCCATGTGGGACTATGAAATAAAAACCTCAAAAATAGTCTATTAAAGGAGCTACATCAAGAAATTTCGTGGAAGGGCCTAGGGAAACCAACTTCTTTGGTATCTTGGTTAGGGAAAGGCAACAGTTGGACTAAAATGGTCAGGTCATGATAAGGAAGAAATTCATGACAAAAAAAACATATTATTAGTAGAACTAGAACCTTGTACTAGAAATTAAATAGGACGGCAGTAAAATTGACCAAATATTTAATTTTGATAGAAAACTTGAATTTAATGTACTATTTGATAATATTTTTAAATTTTATTAAAAAATTAAAGTAATTATATCAAAAAATAAAAGCTAGGTTTTTTGGGTGTGGATATTTTTTTTAAACTTATTTGAGAGGAAGTGTATGAATAATTTTTTTATTATATTAAGTTCAGTTTTAATAAAACATTTTGTGATTAGGTTCAAAATTCAAATGATCTTTTATTTATTTTATCCAGTTACCTTTCTTTAAATTATGCATAATTCTTATTTTTTCACTCTGTCGCTCTATTTCTTACACCGTTACTCTCTGTCCATTATTCTCTCACTCTCTACCCTATTTTATCTCTCTCTCTCTACCATTGATAATTTTTTTTAAAATATGTAAAGATTTAATTTGATTTTTTCATTTCTCTTATAGCTTTTTCTCTCTCTCCCCCTATTTTCTCTTATGGTTACTCTTTCTCTCCTTATATCAGCATTACAACAACACAATTGCATCAATAAGTTACAATTATCTTATAATAAACAAAATAATTGCTCATGTGTTCTAATAAATCAAACAGTTATACCAAACAAGTATACGGAATTGTAACGCCAATCTAATTTGACATTTAGTTGTTTACATAAATCAAAGAGTTACACAATTTAGTATCACGGCATGATTACACCAAATTTTGTGTAATGGTAAACTCTTTTGTGTAATAATAAATCCAATATAGTGTATATAATTGGAATAACTATGTTGTAATACTAAATGGTGTAACTTCTTTGTTTATGTAAATAATTGAATGACAAATTAGATTGGTGTTATAATTTCGTGTAATTATTTGGTGTAACTGTTGAGTGCATTATAAGATAATTGTAACTAATTGGTCCAATTGATTGGTGTAATTATGTTGTTATAAGGTTGATATAAGGAGAGAGAAAATAAAGAGAGAAAGAGTAATTATGAGAGAAAATAAGGGTGAGAGAGATGGAAAATAGAGGAGATAGATGAAAAAAAATCATATTTTAAAATATTTGAAAAAAAAAAATCAACAAGGGAAAGAAAAACATAAAAAGAATAGAAGATAGATAGAGAGAGTAACAAGGAGAGAGATAGAGAGAAAATAGGGGAGAGAGAGTAAGAGAGTAATTGAGGGGGAGAGAGAGAAAGTAATGAATAATCTTTTAATCTTTTCACACAAAAAAAATGCACTTAGGATAAGGTTTTTTACTTAAGTTTAAATTTTTGTACTGATTTTCAAATTTTCCTTTAATTATAGGATTAATAACATCTTTTGTTTCTAAAGTATGCACGTTTTGTCAGTTTGGTTAGTAAAGTATCAATTTTGTTAATTTGATTTGTAAAATATTCGATTCATGTTTAAATGATTCATACATAGACGAACTGTTAAGTATTTAATGAAATGATCACGTGATAATACGAATTAAAACTTTAGAAACTAAATTGATAAAATTAATATAATGAGAACTAAACTGAAAAAACAAGCATATTTTAAGAACTAAAAATGCTATTAATCCTTAATTATAATAGTACAAAAATAATTTAGATACATTTAAGTGTGGGGCAGCTACACTCACAATTGGGGGCAGTTGCCCCTACTGACTTTTGGCAGGCTTTAGTAAATCTAGTGTGATTTGGCCATCTCTTAGGGTCAAGACACGAGAAATTTATTTCTCATGAACACTCTAATTCAAATGAAAATGTATGCAGGGGCAGGGTGGGCACAACCCACACTTAATTTGTTTTTTCATATATAAATTATACATAAATATATAGAATTTAGCTATAATTTTAGATATAATAAGTTGTGCCCACCCTTAAAATTGGCCTTGATTTGTATATTTGTAAGTTGTTTTGGCTCTAAATTCATAATTCAAAATTTAAATTATTTTTAATTGGCCTATAATTAATCTCTAATTTTATAAGATTGATGATTGACTTGTTTCAATTGAATTCGTTAACTCCTTCTCCAAAGTGTTTGAACTCTCAAACTCCTGACAAGGGTGATAGGCTGAGCTGGAAAAGTTTTTGGGATCTCTACCTATTCTCTGCTCTCACTTCCACCATTTGTTATCTGCTATTTGCAATTCATCAGTCATATGAACGCCACAGCGAGGCAAATGAAGGGCTTTTAACTTGGGATTATAAGAGTATGTTGAACAAGTTAGGTGGGTTAGTACAATATTTTCATATCAAATCAGAGACGAAGCTTCCAGGTACAACTCCAAACGCTGTTCAAGCATTGGAGGTTTCTGAAAGCAACTCTTCTAGTAGGGAATGCACAAGTTCTTTAGAGACTCTAGTACAATTTCAAGAATCGCCATCACTTGAAGTAGAAGTTACCAACCTTAATGAGCATCCTCTCCGTATTCAGGGATAAAGCTATGCACAACTGATTGTTTTTAGACTTCGGAAGGATAAAAGCCTTGTACATTAAACCGCTTTTTTAACGAAGAAGGGATTAAAATTTTGGTCTTTAATGCAACTACTTATATCATCTTTATTTTTCTTTTTAAATTTTTTGTTTGTGGATTATGTATCTATAAAAAGTGAGACACTCTTAATTGATCTAAAACTTTTTCAGTACCATTACGCAAATATAAAATGAGTTTCAAGTTCTAGATGTTTTTCATCTCCATTACCTTCATGAAATGGTACATCATGCAAAAAATAAAACAAAATTACGTATAAAGCATTAAAAAATCTAGATTCTGCTAATGTAAAAGTTTCCAGAGGGATGTTTAACACCACTTGAAACCTTTATCACATGAATAGCAATGTACGATGCACTTGTATTAACTGTATTTATTTAAATTCAAAAATATACCTTGATCACTTTTACAAAATAATAATTAAACATGCCTTTTTTTTTAGAAAATTACTTTTTTTGCTTAAAAAAATTACTTAAAAAAGTTTTACAAACAGATTTTCTGGATTACATTTACAGAAAGCACATACACTAAGAAGTCTAAACAAAACACCATCACCATAATAAGTTAAAAATGCTTTCTAACCGACGGGCTTTTGGTCCAATGATAAGGGTTCAAATCCCCAACCCCCCCAAAAAAAATATTTTCTATGACTATAAAATGAGTTTCCACAATACAACCCATTAATAAAACAAGTAATAATCAAATGGAAGACAACCAAGAGAATGTACTCGTGCGTGCAGCACAATCAAAGATACAGAAGAGTCGATGAAAGAGTCTCACACAGCCCTTGTTTACGACGAATCTATTTTTAGGGGATAAAGGAAGTGTCTCGAGAGGATTAGCAGTTGTTTCCATTGGCTTAATCAGATGGAACTGGGTATGCAAAGCCTTAAACGCTTCAAGCGAATTGAACAAGACAAGCTCCAGAAGATTTCTGATCAACAGTAGTGAGTCAACAATCTAGCAACTCATCTTCCTTCTCTAAAAATTTGTTCAAGCAAAGGCGGTTATTAGTACATTCATCGTGTTTGTATCTTCTGGTCCACAACTGTTCCAAACTCCAGTTATTTTGTTGCGTTATGGATGAATGAAAGCTATTGATAGCCCCTTCCTCTACCACGCCCACCCCACCCCCTACCTCTGCCTCTGCCTCTGCCTCTTCCTCTTCCTCTTCCTCTTCCTCTTCCTCTTGCACTACTACTCCCTTCATAAGATAAACCTTCAAATGCCCTGTTAACAAGCTGGTTTTGCATACCACCACCTCCACGACCCCTTTTTGAAGCATTATTGGCAGAACCATTAGCAGGACGTTTCCCTCTGTAGAAGAAAAACAAGTTACAGAAAAGAGAAAAATGCTCAATATGAAGTTAAAATTGAGCTGTCTCTCATAAGACTCCATTTAATCAGCACAAAAGTCTTGCAGGAAGTGAAAAAATGCATGCAAAAGAAAATCCAACACTTTCTTTAACTTCCTATACATAATATATATAAATAAGATCATAACTCGTATCCAACCAAGACGAAAGAGAAAAATCTATATTACCAACAATTTTAGAGTCAATATATGTTGCAAGTTGGCAAAACAAAAAATGTCGATATTCTCTACTTAGTCTTATATTCAAGTAAATGTCAGGTTAAATAGGTAACACACTTCTTGTAACCTTTTACTCCGTTAATCAAAGTTCTGTTTCCTATAAGAAAAAAAAAAGCCAATTAGTTGTTTATGTAACTAGTTTAACATTTCACTTAATTTTCTTCAATGTGGCTTTTACAGTATAATCAATAATTTATATGATAAAGTACAATACAATTCAAATCTCAAAAAATAAACAAAATAACTTTTACTATTCGCAGTGGATATCTCTTTCAATTTTACTTAAAATTTAATCCGACGGCTAATATTAACACTCCAAACTTAATAGAGAAAATAAACTCCTAAGGGTGTATTTGGGGTGATTTTTTAAAAATATTTTTAATACTTAAAATTTCTCATAAATACTTTAAAAAAAAAATTAGCGTTTGAAACCCCCCCATCACCCCACCATCATTACCATTTTCACCACCACCATTATCATTACCACCACCACCAAAATACCCCCCACACCATCACCACTACCACTACCACCTTCACCTTCGTCACCCCACTACAATCCCCCGACCCTTACCACCACCATCGCTATCGTCACCATACCACCCCCTACCATCACCATCATCCCCATTACACCCACTACCATCATCACCGTCACCTCCACCACCACTTCTGCCACAACAACCACCATTGCCCCTAGTATCACCACCGTCGTCATTACTACTGTCGTCACCCCACCACCACCTCTACCGCCCGACCACAACC
>CM042186.1:3715607-3728351 GCA_023539305.1 Ilex asprella | reverse complement strand
ATGTGTATAAGAGACAGCCTCTACCCTACCACTACTCTACTACCACCGCCACTGTCTAACTATTACTCCTACCACCACTACCTTTATCGCCTCACGACCACCACCATTACCACCGCCACCGCCATCGCCATCGCCACCGTCGCCGTCGCCACTCCACCACCACTATTACCACCCCTCACCACTACTATCGCTCACTCCCACTGTAACCGGTACTTAAATTCCTCTCTTTTCTCTATTTTTGATTTGATTTTAGATGTAAATACAAATATATTTATTGTTGACCATTTTTTTTTATTATTTTGTGCTTTCAAGTACAGGCAATAACTAGTACCATGATAAAAACTCTAACAAATATAAATTAACAGGTAAAAAATAATTAATTGTACACAAAGGAATCTAGCAGGTTCCCGCCACCAATTCAGGATTAGAAAACACAAATGTTGGTTTCTTAATAATTAATAAACTAACAGGAAAAGGACTATTTTCATGTAGCAAAATGGCAAGCACCATGTTGCCACCATGTGATCAATGACAATCTTAAATTGCAACAATGAAGTGGGGTCAGGTTACAATAGAATTCCACATACCCAGTTGTTGTGGCAGTTGAAGGTGCAGAAGGTTTTGCTGCTTCTTTCCAAGATAGATTGATTTTCTTATCCCCAATAAAAGAAGGAGATTTCGAATGTAGCGGCTGAGTCAAATAATAGCAAAAAAGTTCAGTTGACAGAAATTAGCATGCATTCAAGGTTCACATAGAATTTTATGTCCCTCCACCTGAGTCATTGCCAAAATGTTATTGCAGGTTCGCAACCCAGTTGTAGTATTCTGCTTTTGCGTCTTCTGCAGATTATGCAGAGATTATGTTTTTAAGACACATTCAAAGAAAATAGCTTGACAAAAAATATTGCAAGCTCTCTTAGACTAAACTCACAATGCTAGCCTTTGCCTCATCAGATTTAGTAGTAGCCATAGCTTTGTTGTGCTCAGCCATTCCCTGAGTTAATTTCTTCATGGTAGCTCTAGCTAGCTCTTCAACACAACTCAACCTGTTCCATTAGCCATACGGTATGTCAACTATATATTAGCTATACTGAAAAAAGATAGTGCAACAGAGTAGAAGTGAAAACACTATCGTATATGGTGTCATTATAAAGGAAGAGAGCAGCAGCAGCAGCCTCCTTATGAAATGATAGGACTGATTCAAGATTGCTGAATAAGATAAAGAGACCACATGTGGTATGAAATTTCTTTTCTAAAGCCATCTGATTTCTATCTATTTCACAAACACTTAAAACATGGAGGGAAAAATTCTGTAAAACAACTCAGGCACATATAAAAAGCATTAAAATAACTTTGAGCGTCACCATTTACGAGCTTTCAACCATCCAGAATCATGAGACCATAGCATAAAATGATCCAACAGAATTGGGCTTATGATACAGGTAGTAGTTAATGACTACTTGTTGGCTTCACTCCCTAAATTGAAGAATGTCTTCAAAAAGGAGCGGAAGAGGTGGGGAGTATCAAGAGGAAAAATAAATACAAAACTAGAACCACAATGATAGGTGATAGAATCTTCGACTATTGAAACCAGAGGTGATTGGCAAGGCAGCAGACAACATTGGCAGGCAAGGTTGCACTTGGCAATAAAACAAAACCTTAGACCTTCTCTGGTTCATGCTTCCCCTCCACCATCGAAATCATGCAGCCCATGTACACAGAGAGGTTTTGTTTCCAAGGGGGAAAGTTCTTGTATTGCAGTAAACAGTGGCACAAAACCTTAAAACTAATGGTTGTTGGTAGAATGAGAGGAACAGCTCGGTATATGTTAATACACTGCAAGGATAAATCTAAAAACAATCACCTGCAGATGGGTAGAAAGTACTTCGATGAACCAGTTCAAACTTTGGCATGTTACAAATACATAACATATATGCGCATAATTTTTAAGGGATGCCGTTGGAACTGCTTCTATGACATATATCACCACAGTTCTTTGCCAGAAGATAAATTTTTAAGCTAATAAATTGTGATGTGCAAAGTAAAAAATCTCAACAATATCAAACAATTAGCATGCCACCAAGAATATAAGGGTTTTGCAAATCTAGATAACCATCAAAACTGGTCTTTCTAAGCCACCAGTAGGTTCCCAATTAGCCTATGACGAACTAGGAATCACCAAATGAACTATAAGGATCAACCTATAGGGATGATGTACCTTATCCTGCCACAATATTGTTTAGAGTTCTGTCCAATCAGGAATTTCACGTCATGTGGTCACCAATCATACAGAACACAAAGCATCTTTCTTAGCCAAAAGCACATTTCAGGTAGAAAAGTTCAAATAAATTTTTTTTAGTTAGTCTGCATTTCAATGTGCCCTTCATAAGATGATTCCAGAACAACTTACACATTCATGAGGTTTAACAGGCTTTCTATCCTATTTATTTTCACTTTGCTACAGCTGTTTGTTTTCTATGCTTCAGTAACACGGGATGGTGTTCTCAACAGTCCAGTTAATATGCTTTTACATCCATTTTCCTACAAATGGATCGAAGACTGCCCATAGAACATATGGATGGGGTTATCAAACGATCCGAGCAGCTTTAGCTCTATCTCGCGCTTGGCTCATAGTCAGGCTCGTTTAAATTGCAAAATAAACTGAATGTAATTAGATTTCCAAGCTTGTCTAGGAAAACAACTGAATCCAAGTAAGGTCACTCAGGTTAAATAAAAATCTACAAATAAGTCAATTTCTTTTTTGCCAAACAACCAATACTCCAAAGATGAACAACCTCAAACTTATTGTCAAATAGGATCATGCACACATCTCTCTTATTTCTAAGAGATTAGATATTTAACTATCAAAGGCTTGATTTTATGATTGATTACATAGATTTTAGAAGATTTTTGCTGAGACATTGATTAGTATGGTTTAGTTATTGAAATTTTTTGCTAAGAAAATGAGCTCAATTTTGGGCTTGAGTTCGGCTTGAATGCTTACAAGCTTCAGCTGAGCAAAGCTTGATCAAGAATCTAAACTCGACAATGAAACTCAACTCAAGCTCGACCTTTCACAACCGAGCCAAGCTTGATCATACTCAAGCTTGACAAGCTTAGCTCGATTAATACTCAATACGCATTCACGCATTTGTTTACCTCATTGTTTATAAGGAGACAGGACTAACATGTGAATCATTGAGTATTCATATTACTTCTTGTTTTGCTTGTCCATAAGCAGCCAAGACTCCACGACATACGCAGGAGCGCAATGAGCAACATAAATTTACTTGTGAAAACATTTAAAACGGGGAGAGACAACATATTTCAGTAGTAGAAAGAACATACTACCTTTCTGTGAACTCTTTGTAATTTTCTGAGAAGTCCTCCCCAAGCCTATCTGAGGGTTGGCCAGTCACTATCTTGTAACCACATAAGCTATTGGTGGCATTTGGAGTCTGTATAACGACAAAGAGAGGATAAGAACTGAACACTGAAGGCACTTAGAGACATGCAGACAAGGTAGGATTGTAGAACATTTGTAACCTTGTGAGCTAAATTGTGAAATGTGTACAACAAGCACTCAACATAAGTGAAGTTCATCTCTTCTCCAGCTTTCCTTAGAGGCATGTATTTCTGAGAAGAAAGAAGTTCCGTTTCATGAGCCAAAGAGTCAACTTAATTATTAAAACTTGTCAAAAAAAAATCACATGTATCAAAAGCTGTGGCTTCTTTTTATGACATAAATTCAATGCCTTAGTCTCCATCACTTTCAGACAAGGAACATAATTGGGTATAGTATAACATGCATACACGAGTTCCCATGGTAAACATCAAATAAGATAAATGCAGTAATAAGAGAAAGAGAGGTACGAAAAGGAAAAGTGTACTCCAGTTATGCTTTTTCTATGAATGGACATTTACATTGTTCTTATGTATGTTGCGCATGCTTTAGAAGCTGAACATACAGATAAACAAGCATATTGCTATTTAGACAAATCTGTACCTTTAAGAGCTGAACGACAGTGGGAAGAATCTGTCTTGAATCCTGCGGAGCTATGTAAGGTGAACTTTCTGCAAGATTTTTCAGCAGGTCTACCTTGCGTTCTTCAGGCAGCTGACAAACAAAAGTATGGTTAGAACAAATTCTAAAATTAATATTAGACCAAACTGACTCAGAAATTCATCTTTGAAGCATAATTACAGCTAGCTTGCACCCGGAGGAATTATGTACGTAATTCAGTCCTTATCTGAACAGAAATATTCTCTTATGCTAGTAATTTTCAGCCACTAAAAAATGAGCAAAAAGTAGACATCTTCCCATGAAAGGTTTATTGTGTTTACAACAGTAAGTCCTCAATGTTAGGGGACATAGAGGTGAGGTATTCATTCTTCATTTTCCAAGGTATTTGAACATATTCCATTGTTATGTATTCTTAGTGGATGGGAGAGCTGTGTGGGCTTTACAGTTGGGATTATATGTCTGTCATATCATTTTTTTTCTCTTAGATAGGCATGCAGGTTGCACTTCTTGTCTTTCATTGCGCTTCCTTCCATAATACTTTCTACATCTATGAAACTTTGCTGCTAACAAAAGAAAAAATAAAGCATAATTGACACTAGACGCTTTTTCCTCCATTAGTCTCTTGTCAAACAAACAGGGATTCACATTATCATCTTAATGTCACAGGAGAATAATACACCCTAGTCTACCCCTTTTGAGCAAGTATATCCTTCTGAAATTAACCACGAGTCCAATCACTTAACGGTGCCACTACACTGATACCATAAACACAATGGCACAAATTTGATAAAAGGATAAGACCAGCCTAGCTTTCAAGTGCTCAGTAGTGACATTAAGATGATAGCATATATGCCATATACCCATTTAATGCATACATCCAACAACAGAGAAGGATTAAGGTTGGGAAGAATTTACACTCACAAAACTCCTTATGCTGCTTTTCACAGATCCTGGTACAGTTATTAGTTAGTAGATGATATTATAGTACGGTTCCCTATAAATTTTCTGTATCTTGTTAGCACTTGTCAGCAATTTATATTTGAACACTCCTAAAAGTCATATCTGGCACTTCTTTCATGAATTAATAAGTTGAATATATTTCCGTAGTTTTAGATACTCAACCGACATTTGAAATGCAATCCAACAAAGCATACACACTCCTTGATAGGAGTCATGACTGAACGAACGCACACCCAAAGTGTAATGGCACATGGTTGCTACAAGTCAAGCATGTGATGGACACTTTCTAATCGTAGACAGAATACAGCTACAGAAAATAATGAGTAATAAAAATAGTTGTATATAGAATACGAATTATATATGTGACATTTTAATGCGTTGTGGTTCCATTAATAGAGTTTTATAGTATTTTTGTAAAATTAGCCTGGTTAACTTTCAGTTTTTTGAGCGTCCAATAATGACTTTGAAGGACTCAGATGTACTATAAAGTTTAAGGGGATCATTCTGGTAAGCTGTCTGTATTTTTGTTTTCGAGATGTTATAAAGGTTTGTCAAAGCTGACACACAAAAAACAAGCCTCCAAGATCTGAATTTTCTAGGTTTTTGGACAGAGCTTGGCTCATTTTATGTTCTTCTCCCTCCTTTCTCTCCCTCTTTCTTCCCTTCACACTTATTCTTCTCATCTTTCTCTAATTCTTCTCAACTCTTGTTCGCTATTCTCTCATTGGTCTATTATTAATTCTCTCATCTCTGTTTCACATCTACCCTTCAACTTGTTTCTCCCTTTTTCTCCTTGGATTCTAAGATTTTCCCCCAACCCTTAATTCTTTCAAGTGTTTCTGCACCTAATCCTCTTATCTTTTCCATCATCTATTCCGATCTTATTTTTTCAAGGACAGAATAAAACAGCAGTACAATCTCTAAAAGTTTGGCCTCCATAAGTGTTTGATGGAAGTCCCCATATAACAACAGCTTAGTATGCCCAAAAATCGATTAAAAAAAGGTTGTGTCCAACAGGTGTATGATGAAAAGCTATGTGGAATCTCATATCAGTCTGGCAATTCTAGACAAAACATGAGACTCAGCATGAAATTGACAAAGTGTTAGTGAATTGGGTTTAGCCTTAGCAAGTTTGAGTCAAAGATCAAAAATTCGTTTCGAAACAGTCAAAACAACCGAAATATTTCTGAAACGAATAAGTGATTTAATCGAAATTCCAATTTTTGAGATGTCTCAGAATATTTTGATGTGTGTCAAGATGTTTTGGCATGTTTTCACCAATATTTGGAATACTTCGAAGTGTTCTAAGATGTTTCAGCATATTTCGACCAATGATTCGACATGTTTTGAAAATAAATTTTCACATTGTTTATCCATTTTCATTATGTTTCCAAAATGTATTCAAAATATTTTTGAAATATTTCTGCATTGCTAGGTGACTAAAACAATACACTAAAACGAAATGTTGATCATTAGTTTGTGCGGTAAACAGCTGAACTTGTTAGACCTTCAAGTAAATGGGTTGACACTAACCCGACTCGACACAATACGAATTCGACTATACGCGATTACCTATGGGTCGAATTTAAATTGTATAAATTTTGACACGATATGATTTAAACATGACATGAACCTCACACGACCATTGACATCCCTACAATTTCAGCCCTTTTCATATGCAATCAGAAAATATATCAATAAGCAGATGAAATGAGTAAAGAAAGTGTTTATTTGTTATTGATCCACTTATTTGTATATTACGTGTTGAATCTAATGGCCAAGAGCTAGGATACATCATACATCACATTTGATGAGTATTATCCACCACATATTGCAATTGTTGCTGAAGAAACTCACAGTATGTATTCATCTTATATACTTCATATTTGATTTTGTGTGTGTGTGGATGTTCATATCCTACTTGTTTTAGAATTTTCCATGTTTGATATTGTGCATTTATTCCATATCCATATTGCTGACAATGATGAAGTTGCATGAAGGACCGTAACATGCATAGTTATTAGTATCATACGATACGCTACGATACAACTGAAAAATAATATGCATTATATCTCTATATCATTTTTACACTGTATCGTACAATACACGATACGCCCGATACGTATAATATATAAAGATTCTATTTTTTTATTTTTTACTTTTGATTTTTTGGGGCTGAAATTACATCGTTTCATTCCAAGACTTACTTTTAAATCACTAACCGGTGAAATAATGTCGTTTCAATTGTTATGGTTTAAAAAAAAAATAAAGTCTGTTATTAATACTGTTCAATTAAATTCAAAATTCCTAATTAGTATTAAGGTTGTTCAAGTAGTTAATGTTAGAAGTTTGAATTAGAGGTCTTTGCATTTTGATATTACTACACTATATTGAAAACTTGAATAGTTAGTGGAATATTAATAAAATGTTATATTATTATGAGTCTATGACTTTTTTACAAAAGGTATATATGTATTTTATTAATAATTATTTAAAATTACGTATATCTTGCGATAAATGATACATGATACGATATACACTATTTTTGAAAAACGATATGTCTTCCGATACATAATTTGATAACTATGGTAACATGCAAAAACGAGCATCAAATGCAAGAGCACAAAAAAAAAAGGGCAAAACCTAAAACTTACTAGGATACATGAGGTATGATGTTACCTTATCAAAAACAGGAAAAATATTCTTGTTCAAATAGTTGAGGAACTTGCTATTTGATGCACCTTGCTGCATTAAAAAACGAATCAGTAGAACAAAAAAATATACAATTGATCAGAAAAGGAGAAATGCATTTTAAGAATGTACCATAAAAATTGGAAGTGCCATGTAAAGGCATGATATCAATCTATCAATGTGATCTCCATCTGAAACCTGCACTTTGTAAGCCAGTATGGTGATGAATGCAGTGTAGGAACCTCAGATCACAATGCAGTAATAATCAAGGAGAATACACCAGAAATCAGTAATTTAAAGAAGAGGAAGGACACAAGGTCTTAAGGACATAAGAGAATTTAATGATTTACAATGGCAGCATTAGAACCATGAGCAGCAAACCGAATCAACAGTCCACATAAATACTATCCAACTGTAAAGGGAGCCAGGGAGACTGATAACTAAAAATGGGAATCTGGCCTGAAATTATGAAAAGTAATATGGGAGTTCCCCCCCCCCCTTTCCAACAAGCTGCCCAATGACCCAATCCCCATACCCCATGGGAGAAACTGACCAGCTTGTTCCTACCTCTTGCACTGGGAATGATGAGTGGGACCTGGGTAGAAATTCCTACCAATACCCCATCACTTAAAAAAGCAATCCCCATACACAGAAACATTTGCATCAACTCAGCAAATGGAGATTCCAGCAACTAGAGAGTTTACAATGTGGCTACTGGGGATGCTACAACCACATTAAAATTGCAGGATGAAAATGGATTCAGAAACCAAGAAGCATTTACAGTTTGTAATTCTTCTAGTGTTGAGGTCTCAAGAAAGATCAACTTTCTTTCGTATTTGCTGGGCCAAATATACGCAAGATAGACTTGTCACATATGATGCATCATCAATGAAAGCCTTTTACCTCATGCATAATGGGATTTAAAACCAAGTCGTAGAACATCCAATGATTTTTTTGATACAACATCCTACCCGAGAGTGAATGCAATCAAGACAAAGAATCCATTCTTTAACTTAATCTCCAAATTCCATGATGTAGAACCTGTCAACGAAGAGCAATTTTGGAATCCCATGTACAAAGCTTAAGCATTAATCATGAAGTTTAGAGTCATATTTCATGCTGTATTCTTATTCAGTTTAGGTTACTAAGTTGCAGAATTGTTGTTCTCTATTTTTTACTTCATATTTTAGAGTCGAGAATTTTTGTCTTTTAACAATTGGTATAGATAATGATTGAATCTATAGGAGGGGCTGAATTATATTGCTGCACTTTTATTGGAGTCCTAAATGTGATTAATGTCCTAATAAGAATGTCATAGTTCCCACACTATTAGGGGACTTCAACAGCCAACAAGCATCAATGCACTTTTAAGGGAAGACGAATTGAGTTTTGAAATTTGTGTAAAGCTTTTGAAACATCTATTTGATGTTTTATGCAGCCTTACCTCAGAGGGTGATTCATAGTAAATTGTACATGTCATTTCTATCCCAAAGCCCTAGCACTATCCTTACATTGCATACCTATAACATAGGCGCTATCCAAGGCCAAAGCTCACCACAAAATCAGTTGTTGGTGGCATAACCCTGATTTTCCCTAAGCGCTCCATCATGATTACATAAAATCTCAACTCAAGGCCACTTAACTGGACTTGCCTGTCTCAATACATACTGGCACACCCAGGGTTATTAAGGGTGAGCACTAGGCAGGACACTTGTTCAATGGCATAATATGAAAGATTTACAAAAGGGAAAAAAGTATAATATGCAACCTGGTCATCCATTCACCCACTTTTTCCAAATTAAAAAGGATAAGTATACAAGTAAATAAAATTTAAGAAAAAGCTCCTTGTTTATTTTGGACAGTCCTTATGCTATGTACTATCGAAAAACAGTTAATGTAGTTTTTCTTTACTTTGTGTGCAAATGCACCCGGCCGGGTGGGAGAGAGAGGGAGTAATCATTTGCCTGATCACCACGAAATAAATACTTACATCGAACTGTGCATCTAAATCAGCTTGACCTTCAATGATTTCAATAAGTTCTTGCACACGCTCTGGTGGAGCTTTCTCTCCAAATATCTTCAGACTTTTTAAGAAATCCATAAACATTTTAAATTCAGCCCCCGTCACATCTTGCAAACTCTGCAATAGCACTTAGTCAAACTTGAGTTCTCAGATAGAGCAACAATATCAAATGGAAAACTGCTACTCTAGAAGCACTTCCATACTGGCAAAAAAGAACAGACCAAATGTTATAGAAGTGATGCAAAATACAAGGTTAAGAGAGAAATATATAGATGGAACCAGCATCAAAAACCAAAAAAGAAAAGAAAAAGAGGAGAAGAAGAAGAAAGTGGAAAAAGAATACATACTTTTTTGACCAAATCAGTTATATGCCTTTCCATTTGCTCCTGAGGCTTCAAGAGCTCAGCTTTGAGAGGAAATACCTGTCAATAGAGTAACTTAGAACTCATTCAAAAGTTAGGAAAACATAGTAATAATTGCCATGGCATCACACAGACACACAGGCTGGTCCTCCTACCTTATCTCTGATGAAGATCAGAGTCCTCTCACGAAGGTTTTCATCCGTGATCGGCTCATCAACACTCTCAATGTGCTTAAATAGGGCTGTCAATGAAGCTGCATAACCAAAGCCATCAATTAATCTTATTTCAAATAGAAAGTTACACAGCCAAAGTTAGTACCAAAATCAGTCCATCAAAAAACCAGAAAATATGCAAGACATGCCTAAATTTTCCTGACAAGTCTCATGCAATGCAGTTTGTAAGCATCATTTTGAGCCAAAATGCTATTGTTCTATCACTTCTTATCAGACCACAACATGAAAGATTCCCAACTACTTCTGACCCCCAAAAGAAGCAGTATACTTTGAAGGAGAATAGAGCCCAAAACATTACCAGTTATCAAGTTCTGTTGTGATGTACAACAGTCATTCCCATCTTACATAACAAAATAAGCAAAAGCATAATGGAAATCAAAAATCACAAAAGCTGTGAGTCATAGCTCATACTTGTACATATACAATGCAGTCTAATAATGTTCCAAGAGCTTTCACAAAATTCTTCACAGATTGGCAAACAAAAAAAAATTGTTTACTTTCAATTGAACTGCAAGTCATTTCAGCAGAAGCCAGGGAACACAAGTTTTGAAACCCAAATAGCTCGGCTTAATGCTAGTCAGGTTGAATTGATATGAGTCGACAGCCCTGAACACACAGACGACAACATTAGCCCAATAATTTTTCACTGGACACACACACACCAGTTCCAGGAGAACTAAATCCCGGTCAGCACCTCCCATTGGGTTTTTGTTAATGTATGAGGCAATTGTTCATTATTAAACCCTCTGAAAAGTAAAACATTTTTTTGAAAAGTAAAACATTCATTCTTATACTTTGACTATTTTACATCTATAAGCCACATGTCCAGGAAAAGTTGAGTAATGGGTAGATTCAAAGTGAAACTTTCAAGTTTCAATTAATGATCCAGGCATTAAGGTCTAATTAATCAGAACCTTAACAAACAAAAAAAATCAGAAAAAAAAGGTGTCTTCCCTATAAACAATTTGGAATTAGCTTGGAATCTTAGGATATATAATGATTAATAATAAAGCACTATTATTAGGCAACAAAAGCTACATTGTGTGGCAATACCAAAATAGACAAAATAGCATATGGCCGACTGAAGTTATGGTTCTAGACCAAGCAAAATGGCTAAAGATTTCTAATTTGATAAACTATGTTGGGGTTCAACTCGCACCATCTCATCAGTAACAACCCCAGCTCTCTCGGGTACTATATGTACTAGGATCTTAACTAGCCAAAGAATATATAGAAATTCTCCACCGCCAAAGAAAGTCATAGATCTCCCTAATAATTTACGAATATTACCGTAGACTTGATAGTGTCCTAGAAGTTTCATACACCATGGTGGCTACTATAAAAATCACTTCACTGACAAGATCCATATATATATATTAATCACCTCCTTAATGCCACACATAAGTCAGGTGTACCGCAAGACGTGTTCAAAATTCTACTAGTCTCCTTGCATTTGTCATACAAACTTGCATGCCGATCAAATGCTGATTACCATGACAGCTTTTAGATTAATTAGCAATTTCTATGATATTTTAATTGCTACAACTTCGTTACCCACCAAGTTTCAAAGAGCTGACAGAATTTAAAGAAATATATTTTACTCAGCGGAGAACATGTTACACACAATAGAATAGCAATAAACAAGCAAGTCACTACAGTATTCATGCAATCAAGCTTCTCAGAAAACAATGAAGTTGCTTTTCTGCAAAAGCCCAGTTACAGACAGGATATGGAACTTCAGTAACTGAAAGAAATAGACATGATGTGGAGTTCAATAACTGAAAGAAAGCTATTAGTCACCAGTTCATTTAACCCAAGACCTCTTAGATACTGCAAAAATGGATTCAACTTTAATCTATCACAAAACCAACAGATTCATGCTTCAAAGATAGTTTCAACTAATTTGACCATAAATGCCATTACCTTCCACATCCTGCCTTAGTAAGGACAAAAGGGCTTTATGCACTGCATCACGCTCCACATTTTCTTCTGAAAGTATCAAGAATCCCAAGATCAACTTTGTATCACAATATCCATACATATCCTTCACTGGTGAAATTTGAATTTAAACACTTATTTACCAGCTGTAAGGAGTTGTGCAAGAATGTCTACAATTTTTGAAAGATGCTCAGGTGTATCCTTGCAAAATAGAGGAAGTCCACGGATCGCTTGCACCCGGATCTGAAATTTGTACATAAAAAAAAGAAAAGCTCAACAGCAAATTGATACATATGTTTTACAAGATTTATCATCTGTTAAACAGATCTGCTAGAATCATGGAGCCTTGAAACCCCTATAGCAACACAACATACAGCAGATCATACAGTATACCCATATCTAAAGGCTTATACATGCAAATTGGTCAGACCTAGTGAATAACCAATAAAAAAACCCGCATGATCTGTAATTGCTCTCATCGGAGACTAGACAATGCAATGACAACAATAACCC
>CM042186.1:3704826-3715507 GCA_023539305.1 Ilex asprella | reverse complement strand
GGGTTATTGTTGTCATTGCATTGTCTAGTCTCCGATGAGAGCAATTATATACTAGGGTATATAAACAATCACACGTGCAATAGTTGAATTTCTTTCTCTCTTAATTAAGATTAGTATTTGTTTGATTATCTTATATAGACTAGGGGTGCAACTCAAGCGGATTGAGCGAATTAGAGAGCCAACCTTTGACCAACCCTGGGTATATAATCTTTAACCCTAATTCTAACCCTAACCCAACTTTGAGTTGAGAAACTCAACCCGAGCACTGCCCGAGTTTAATTCGGGCAAGCTTAGGTTGAATTTGGGTTCACTGCAAGAGAGACAGAGAGGGGGAAATAATTCTAAATTCATAAAATAATTCATATATTTCATTCATAACAGTGCACAATTATTGATCATCTGTTTTGCACCAAAAAGCTAGTGATCTCAAAGCACAATTTCAAAAAATATAAAAATTAGACTCATAAAAACATTAAACTTAAAACATCACATTATCACCACAAATCATGCATGACAGAGTAGCAAGCAACAAGACACAGAGGACGATAGAGTAAAAATGAAAAAAAGTGTTTAATGTTATATATATATATATATATTTTTTTTTAATTTGTCGGGTTCGGGTTGAATTTAGGTTTCCAATGCCTCAATTCGAGTCCAGCCCAAATTGAATTCGAATTGGAATTTTTTGATTCAAGCCCAACCCAAATATTAAAAACCCTAGCTTAAACCTTAATTTTTTTAGATTAAGCTCCGACTGAAATCGAGTTGTTCATCCCAAGTTGCACCCCTAATATAGACAATATTACACGGTGAATATTTCTTTGCATAGAATGAGAATAATTGTAGGACGTAAACAATTAAGCAAAATAGCCGTGGACAATCATGCCTTGTATAGTTGGATTTGGCTGTATCCAGAGATATATTCTAGTAGGTGTTTATAGCAGTGCATATATGACTGTATCCAGAGAGATCAGCTTCATTTTAAGGCTGGACTCTTTCTTATATTATTATTTTTTATAAATATGTAAAAAATGTTATCTAGAGATAGGACTGTTAATCAAACTGAGTTAAAGATAGGACTATTATCTAGAGATAGGCTCGTTCAAGCTCGGTTTTTTTTTAAACGAGCCCGAATTTGAACAAATTTTTAGACTCGTTTAAAAAACAAGTCCTTCAAGTTCGGCTCAAACTCGACAGACTCGACTTGTTTATGTGCAAGTATTCGGGCTCGACTTGTTTTCAACTCGTTCAGGCCCAACTATTTTTCTAAACAAGCCGAACTTGAAGAACTTTTTAGGGTGATTTAGAAGTCGGTACAATTTTTTAGACTTATTTAGGCAAAAGTACAAGTCAAAAACTAATTTGGGATAAAGTGCATATTTTTTAAAAATGTCATTATTGCCATCGGTAAATGGAAACCCTTTTATTTTCTTTTCCTTTTTTTTGGCTACAATCATGGGAGGTAAAATGTGATCATATTTTTTCTAACAATTTCTCTCTTTCTCTCTCTCCATCTATTTTCTCTTAATATATTTATATTAATATTACAACAACACAAAATAAACCAAACAGTTACACCCATTAAAAAAAATAGTTACAACCATTTAAAAATAATGACACCCATTAAAAAAAAAGTTACATCCATTCAAAAACAGTTACACTAATTAAAAAAATAGTTACACTCATTTAAAAAATAGTTATACCAATTACAAAAATAGCTACAACCATTAAAAAAATAATTATACCCATTAAAAAAGACAAAGAAGTTCTTTTTTCCCTTCATCTCAACAACGACCAATACATAATATCTAACAAAACATTTTGACCGATTCTTTCCCACGGCATGGGGACGACATATATATATATATATATATAAATAGACTATCATATTCGTTTCCTAAAATAACTGTCAATCATGGCTGTATAAAATAAGGAAGGGTGTTTAAGTAAAAAGGATTTTAATTCATTTGAATTTTGTACCTAAACATAAAAAATTTTATAAAAATTGTATTTAATAGAATAAACCACTCATCCATACACTTTTGCCTAAATAAATTTAAAAAATTATATCCACACCTAAAAAACTCAACTTTTTAAACTCAATTAAAAAATAAGTTTTTCAAGCTCAGCTCGTGCTCGTTCGACTAATAGCCCTACTCAGAAATACCGAAAATATTGAACAAGATGTGAAGAAAGAAAAAAATGAAATTAAAAGAAATTCACATATTCAGATAAATAAATTAAAATCATTAAAAAATTTACCTATTTGCCCAAAATTTAAGGTTTGTTTTAGCTATATTTATTCCGTTTGATTCCATTTTCATATTAATTCAAAAAACTAGAATTTTAATTTTAGGACATTGTGTTGGGCCACAGGCCAATGTCACATTCAGTGAGCTTTAATTGGATGTTTTGACTTAACCGACCAAGAATATGATGGGCGCAGCCTCTATGCAGTCAGATAAGAACAACAAATTATGCTGTTAGTTAAAACGTCACCGTTTTATCAAGTTGGCTTTAAAAAGTCTTAACCCAAAATTGACTCTCGAAAAACTCCCTTCCTCTCTCTTTGTCTCTCACTCCCTTAACGTCTGTCACCCAGACAAAAAAAAAATCCTCTCCTTTGTGGACACTCTTTCTTCTGCGCAAATTCTCTCATTTGCAAAAGTGTCTTTATTTGCATTATCTCTCTCTCTTTCTCTCTCTCTCTTTGGGATAATTTTTGTTGTTCTTTGCCCATTAAACGACGTTAACAAATACATTTAACTGGTCCCATATGAGGATTTCTCTGAAAATTGTTTCAGAGCTTTGCAACCGTTAGAGAAGCTCATGAACAACATCAATATGTTGTAAAAAAAAATGAAGGTGTATATAATTGTACATATATGGGTGTGGGTTGATTATTGGTGGGCAGAGAGGGTGTGCTCTCATTGATGTTTCTAGAAGATAACGAACAGGCTTGGAGGCTATTCGTTGATGCTAACGTCGGGTTAACAAGTAAGATTATTTTGGGTGTCTAGTGTGAGAAATTTCAATCGGCGATGCCAACTTTAGGTTGCTGGATTATATATATTTTTGGGCAAATAGTGATACATTTTTAGTTAATTTTACAAATTGGTATACTGAAAATTATATGACTTACGAATTTGATTTTTTTTCTTCTATCAATATTATACTTTCTAGCTTTTAGAGTTTCGCTTGAAATTGTTTGAAGATCTGTTTGTCTGAGTAGTTGACAATTCCAATGAAGTTGTTTTAAGCCTCATCAATGATAACCTATTTTCATGTTTATAGAAATCAGTATTACACTTCCTTTTAAATAGAAAATGCAAGCATAGCAGTGCTGCTCACCCAAGTTCCTGCAAATGAGAGAGAGAGAAAGAGAAACGATTGGTACAAATGAAAAGAGTTGGTGGAGAAGAAAGAGTGTATATCCATGAGAAAGAGAGATGAGAGTTTTTATTGGTTGATGGATGTTGAGAGAGAGAGAGAGTGTGTGCGTTTTTTTGGGAGTCGTTTTTGGAGAAGAAATTTTAACGCCAAAACTGATTGAAACGGCAGCGTTTTAACTAACAATATAGGCCCCATTTGGTAACGTTTCGTTTTTTTGTTTTTCAAAAATAAAAAACCAAAACCAAAATCGTCTTTTTTTGTTTTTTAAAATCGCTCCTCGTTTATCAAACGATGACAGAAACGAAAAACATAAACGGTAACCAAACGAGTTTTTTTTTTTTGTTTTCTCTAAATAACAAAATAAAAACGAAAAATGAATAACTTAAACGTTACCAGGACCATAATTTGTTGTTTTTATCTAAGAGTAGAGGAGCCCCGCCCACAATATGATCCGGAAACCCTACTCCACGGGTCAGGACGTAGAACAGTAAAAGTTAGTAGCCTGAAGGCCCATTGGGTCACCAGGCTGGGCCAATACGTGGAGAGGCTCAATGCCAACAAAATCTCATGTCTCCGAATAATAAAATGAGGGAAAAAATAATAAATTATGCTAGGATCTCTCATTTACTGTGTAAACTAATTTTAGTATAAAAAAAATATCCTTCAATTTTTTTAAAAAAAAATTGAATGCAGTCATTGTGTTGACGCAAATGTTAAAAGATTAATTAGTTATTGATTTTAATTACTTATTTTACTTTTATCACATAATTTCAGCCTAATATATATATATATACACACACACACACACACTTTGCATTTCCTATTGAAGTTTTTGTGGTGTTATTTATCAGTTTTAAAATTCAAACTCGTGAACCAAGTTATTTGGATATTATGATGACGTCTGACGATTTGTATTTTAGTATACATGTCTGACAATATGTGTTTATGGAGAAGAATGTACATTAACTATCTATGTTTTAATGTACCTGTCTAACAATTTGTGTTTTTAGTGTATATGTCTAACGATTTGTGTTTATGGAGAATAAGATACGTTAACGATTTTTGTTTTAGTGTACTTGTCTGACGATCTGTGTTAATGGAGAAGAAGATACATTATGATGATGTAGTTTTTTAGAATCTGTGTTTTAATTAGGTAATGACATTATCATTATTTTTATAATTTTTAAACGGTGTTAATTATGTTTATTACTTTGAATTTTCATTAAGGACTTAATTTAAAAAAAAATAGCGAGTGGGTTTTTTTTGAAATCCTATTGGACCTAAGGACCGATCTCTAAAAAAATTCTTAGAGTTTTAGGACATTGAGTTAGGCCAGAGAAAATGTCAGGTTCAGTGGGCTTTAATTGTACTAGCCCGTTTTAACTTAACCGACCAATTATGTGGACCAGAAACCCTACTCGATGGGCCAAGATTTAGAACAGTAAAAATTTTGTAGCCTGAAGGCCCACTGGGCCACTAGGCTGGGCCAATCCGTGGGGTGAGGTTCAATGCCAACAAAATCTCATGTCTCCCCATAATAAAATGAGGAAAAAAGGGGGTAAATATCACAATTAATATTTTAAGTTTTATTACCCCTTTTTTTTTTTGGATCAAACCTAACCACTTACTCAAGGAGTAAGGGCCAAGTAGGACTTTATATTCATACTCACACATCCCAGTCCCCTGACACCCTGGCGTGATTATTATTATCGCAGGACCTAAGGCCTAAAATGTGGGTTTCTAGTCAAACACCGAACACTCCAGATAAAGGAGAACACTATTTTTTTTATCAAACCTAGCCACTTACTCAAGGAGTAAGGGTTAGGTAGGACTTTATATTCACACTCACACACCCAAAACTATCCCATGTGGGATAACCCTAAGTTTTATTATCTTAGTATTCATCATTTACGCGGTTATAACTTAGAACTACTAAGATATATAATCTCACTCGCTCCCTCAATCCTCTTTCTCGGTGTCGATGTCGATCAATCAAATACTTTTGTTAGTATTTTTTTTTATCTTTATGCATTTCACCACTCCACAAAAAAAATTCTACGCCCCTATCATACTCGAACATTTTTAATTGTTTCAATTTAGCTCTTCAATTATTATTAAACTATTAATTTTATATTAATAGAGAAATTAAATTGAGACAACTAAAATCAAAATTGAAAGACTAAGAACATCTCCGATCCTTACCATTTTTTAAACCTAAATTTAAATTTGAGTAAAAAAAACTGTTAAAATTTTTCTTCAATACTAGATCCATATCTATATCAAATCAAAGAAAACTTTTTTTTTTTACTCAAATATATGCTCAAAATTTTAATGGTGAAATTTTATTATTTTTAAAGATTCAATGATTATATTTTACCCTTTTTTAAAATTGGGATTGTCTTCATTTTAATTTGAGTTTGTATTTCCTTTAAATTTGAGTATTTTCATTACAAATGTCCAAATCAATTTTTTTATATTAATTTTTTAGTTAAATTTGAGTAAAGAAACGAGTATATATGGTTTATGAGATCATTGTCAGAAATGGGTCTTTACTATTGGAATAATTTTTCCTTACTCTGGACGGTCCTATCCACGAGACCTCAAGTCGCTATTCATACCAAGCTCAAAACAGATGAAAAGGGCATTGAAAAAAACAGAAATCAAACTACATTGTTTTTTGTCTAAAATTAGAGTTATGTTATAGGGATTTTATTTGAGGATCTTATTTAAGGACTTAATGATATAATTTTAATGTAATTATTGAGGCTTAGTTTGGTAACGTTTTCGTTTTTCGCTTTTATTTTAATTTTTAAAATAAACAAGAAAAAAAAACTCATTTGATAATCGACTTTGTTTTTTTTTTTTCTGCCATCATTTTGTAAAACATGGGCAATTTTAAAAAACTAAAAAAAGACGTTGTCGATTTTCAATTTTTGAAAAACGAAAAATAAAAAACGAAAATGTTAGGCCCTGTTTGGTAATATTTTTTCGTTTTATTTTGATTTTTAGGGTAAACAAGAAAAAAAAAACTCATTTGATAGTCGATTTTGTCTTTTTTTTTTTTGCCACCATTTCATAAATGAAAGACGATTTTTAAAAATAAAAAAAAATCGTTTTTTGTTTTTCTTTGTCATTTTTAAAAAATAAAAAATAAAAATATTACCAAATAGAAGCTTACCAAACGTGCCTGAATTAGTTATGAATTTAAATATTATATGGAACCCACGTCTTTCTTCCTAATGATTGTTAAACAAAGCGTGAGTGGTTGAACCTCACTCGTTAAACCAGCTCTAAGCACTTAGCAGTCAAGCCCTCTCTCTCTCTCTCTCTCTCTCTCACACACACACACACACACACATACTCAAAGGATTCAAACCGATGAGTCTTTGTATTGTTTGAAGCTTCAAATTTAGTAATGGCAGACGAAGCCAAAGACATCGAGAAGCTCTACGAGTACGGCGAAAAGCTCAACGAAGCCAAAGACAAGGGCCAGGTCTTCACAATTCTAGGGTTTTTTTGATGATATTTTTCAAATTAGTTTCATATATCTTCTTATTTTTCTTCTTTAAGGTGTGTAATTGTGTGTGTTAATGTGTTTTTTTTTTTTTTTTTATAATTTGAATTCATTTTCTTTGGCTACAGCATGTTGAGGATTATGAGAATATAATTAAGGCGTCGACAAGCTCGAGCATTAAAGCTAGGCAATTAGCTGCGCAGCTCATTCCCAGATTCTTCAAGTTTTTTCCAGGTCTTTCTGTGAATGCAGTCGATGCGCATCTCGATTTGTGCGAAGCTGAAGAGCTTGGGGTTAGTCTCTGTACATTTGTTTCTCAAATTTTCCACTCTAATTTATTCACACGCCCGCGCCCACACATATTCTTATTGTCTTGAAAAATTGTTATTCACATGCAAGGATCAAAACTTTCAAAAGGTTTCCATTTGTAAGGAAACCGAAACAAATATTGAATCGATATTCCACTGTTTCAGAATGTTTGGATGTGTTTCAGCATGTTTTTATCAATATTTCGAAACATTTCCGTTTCTAAGTAAGGGGGGCATACAAGTTGAGGGTTTCGTCTATGCATATCCATATTGTAGTAAGAATTTGGTACACAACTAAAGAAGGGAATACTCAATGTACAAAATGTAGAGGTCCTAAACAATTAGACGATAAAAATGACGTCGGAGCACCAGCTCATTGAGACTTAAGAATGATCATAAAATCAGTCACAACTTAGTCCAATTTTCTAGCAGCCTGCAATAGTGAAATATAAAGAATGTTATGAGGGTTATTGTTGTCATTGCATTGTCTAGTCTCCGATGAGAGCAATTATATACTAGGGTATATAAACAATCACACGTGCAATAGTTGAATTTCTTTCTCTCTTAATTAAGATTAGTATTTGTTTGATTATCTTATATAGACTAGGGGTGCAACTCAAGCGGATTGAGCGAATTAGAGAGCCAACCTTTGACCAACCCTGGGTATATAATCTTTAACCCTAATTCTAACCCTAACCCAACTTTGAGTTGAGAAACTCAACCCGAGCACTGCCCGAGTTTAATTCGGGCAAGCTTAGGTTGAATTTGGGTTCACTGCAAGAGAGACAGAGAGGGGGAAATAATTCTAAATTCATAAAATAATTCATATATTTCATTCATAACAGTGCACAATTATTGATCATCTGTTTTGCACCAAAAAGCTAGTGATCTCAAAGCACAATTTCAAAAAATATAAAAATTAGACTCATAAAAACATTAAACTTAAAACATCACATTGTTACCACAAATCATGCATGACAGAGTAGCAAGCAACAAGACACAGAGGACGATAGAGTAAAAATGAAAAAAAGTGTTTAATGTTATATATATATTTTAATTTGTCGGGTTCGGGTTGAATTTAGGTTTCCAATGCCTCAATTCGAGTCCAGCCCAAATTGAATTCGGATTGGAATTTTTTGATTCAAACCCAACCCAAGTATTAAAAACCCTAGCTTAAACCTTAATTTTTTCAGATTGGGCTCCGACTGAAATCGAGTTGTTCATCCCAAGTTGCACCCCTAATATAGACAATATTACACGGTGAATATTTCTTTGCATAGAATGAGAATTGATGGTGCTTTTTCACCGCATATGAACAGGGGGCGTATAAACTGTGATGACGGAGGTGGATCTAAGCTAAATTGCTCTCGTGATTTGCAATTGAATATTTAGGAGAGTCTAGGGGAATGTAAACAGTAAGAAATATAGTGGTTCACCGGCTGTGGAGCTCGGCTAGTCCACTCATCAATGGAGGCTCTTGCTCCTTTTTCTTTATTGATCACTTGAGTGCTTTTTTAATACAATATAAAAGAAATTAGGGCTTTGTCCTGGCCCTCTAGCCTCTAGGGTTGCCTCTCGCTTTATAATGCGACCCCTCTTCACAGGGGATATCCGGCGAGATCTTTGCCCTTCTCCCGCAGGATTCTCCTTTAAATTAGGAGAAGATCTTGGCCGATTTGAGATTTTATGCCTTGAATGTAGTTCCCTACTTCTATGGGAACACTCGTTATTAGCCAGCTGTCCCCTCCTTGTTTCTTCTACCATCCTGCGTGGGGTGAGCTCTGGGTGGGTCCCCCTGAGCTCCGGATTACCTATCCGACCTCCCATCAGGATTGACCTCTTGGTCTGAGCTTATACTTGGAAATATTTTTCCTGGTATCATCAGTTGCCCCCCAGCCCTTGATTCAGGAGAGCTGGGGCAAGGGCTGAGCTATTTGAGCCGAGCGGGACCCGCACGTGGTTGGTCTTGAAGCGCACGTGCGTTAACGCCCTTTGACGGTTTTTATTCATCATGCCCTCCTCGATTCTCGTGCGCGTTCCAGCCTATGCTTCTCAAGCTTTAAATGTTCGAACGGCTATCAGAACCGCCATTTCCACTGTTCAACTTCTGTTCCAAACCCTCGGTTTCTTTCCTCTTTCATTCTCAGATTTTCTGGCCTGTGATTTTCTGCTTTCTCGCTCACGATTCAAGTTTCCTAAGTTCGATTTGAAGCTTCGGGTAGTCCCACTTTTTTGATTTTCCACTTTGGATCGTTGCTCGTTGTTTAGGTACGTCCCTATACCTCCCTTTCTGGCTTTTGCGTTCTGGATCCCTCAAATTCGAGGTGGTTATTGCATTATTGGGCTTTTCGGTTCTTCTATTTCTGGAATAGGGATTTTTGCTTTTCGCCCCTTCCTCACTTTGTGGATTGGGATTCTATTGTGCGAATTCTTGCTTTCGGTAACTACTGCGCCAGCTTTGGGGTTGTAAGAGAGTGTCTGATACATCCTCCTCCTCTTTATCGCTCTTTCGAACTTCCCCATTCTTGTCCGAACATGTCTGCTTCTTCTAGAACTACTCGTTCCTCTGTCTCCCTCTTAGGGGATGGGTCGGCTGATGAGGATACCGACTTAGGGGATGTAGGTGTAGAAATTGATAACTTTCCTGGTGTCGATGCTGCTGACTCGGCAGCCGTTATTGAGGAGCCCCCCTCCACATCATCCTCTCTGCATCCTAAGCCTGACAAAGGCAAGGGCAAGATGGGTGGACTCGGGGTCATTGACAGCTCCTCGTATCTAGGGGCCGCCTATGAGCATGCCCGGCTTGAGGGTCCTAGCGAAGAGGTGCCTGGTTTGATGAGGGCCTACAAGGCTCGCTATGGTTTTCCTCCCGGGGTCGAGCCCTGGTGTCCAGGTCATTCTGTCTTCTATGTTGAAGAGGTCAAAGATAGGGTCTGTTTCTTCCTTGCGGCATTTGAGAACGGCCTTCGATTTCCCCTGCATCCTTTCATCAAAAGTGTCTTACAACATTTCAATGTTTGTCCTTCCCAGCTCTCCCCCAATTTCTATGGGGTCCTGGTTGGACTCCTTGCATATTTTGTAAAACACAATCTTGGGGTCCCCAACCTTTCCCTGCTCACAGAGCTCTTTAATGTCAAGCTGGCCTCTTCTGAGGGTTTTCTATACATTTCCAAGCGCACTGGTGCTAGGAAGATCATTTCTGACCTCCCTTCCTCGCACAAAAGATGGAAAAAACGTTTCCTCTACATTGGGGGTACCAACTGGGAGTTTAATTGTGCTGACAAAACGGATACCCTTGGTATTCCTAGGGGATGGAATGAGCCGGAAAACTTGGGTGAGCCCTTGATCCGAGTTGGCTAGGTTTTAATTTGGAAACGACGAGCTACTAACCCTGTTTAGTTTGTTCGTTCTTTCTTTAGGTTCCAGACTTGAGCTCAGCCCTCAAGACCATAGGGTACTGGATAAG
>CM042186.1:3682464-3696451 GCA_023539305.1 Ilex asprella | reverse complement strand
CCCGGGGACTGTGTGGTAAGGGATAGGGGGTTGGCAAAATAAAATTGGAGAAAATAGTTTGAAGTATTCTTAAACTTTATGTTTGGATTGAAAATTCAATTCAGAGTTCTCAAACTCGGCCCACAGCTAATCCGAATATTAAACTTATAATTATGAGTTTCGTCAAACCTAAGGGGAGGTGAGTTTGGGAAGATGGGTTAAGAGGTTAAGAGTAGAAAAGACAATTATACTCCTTAACATGAATATGAATTGAATTGATGAAGGATAAAATAGTTATTTATAAAAAAAATAGTTATTAATAAATTATGATATAGTCGTATGTCCTACATGTGTATATACTACATACAAAACATGGGTATTATGAACCAAATTTAATGTTGTATTTCATCTTTGTAAAAAACAGTTTGAGTTTGAAAGAATTTAAAAAAACTAATTCAAACCCTCCCCAAAGACTAGCCGCACAAGCCCTAGTTGCGTGACTTGCGTCGTTGTATACTTGTATTGAATTGGAGCTTCTACTTTTTAAGTAGAAGTGTTTGGAATTCCTCTGTATTCAAAAAATTGGAGTTTCGTTTACTTTTTCCCCCTCCTTGTAGAGAAGAAGACCCTATTGATTTTTGTACACCATTTCTCATTTGTATTGTGGGACCACGGAGGGACAAAAAAAAAATAAAAAATTGAATCGTATTGTATTGTATTTATGTTCGGGTCATATTATTTTAAATTTATATCAAATATTAGGTAACAATAAATAGGCCTATCTAATTAATCGATGATCGACACTAACCTAACTTGCTTATTAGACGTTTTCTCGAGAGAGACCACCTTCTCTCAAGCTAGCAATCTTCTACTTTTAATCGATTGTTTTATCATAGATTTTCTTGTTTCTTGAACTCTGCTTGCTCGTCTATACTCCGATCTAACAACTAATAATTGAAAAATGGCGTTAATGTTGATAAGCACAATTCGTGAATTAGAAATTTAAAATTAGAATACATTTTTCCGATTTTGACATTTGGAGAATGGAGTTAAAAATTCTCTATCTTTTTTTTTTATAAAAAAAATCAACTTTTACCAAGTGAAAAATTGAAAACATAAAGAAAAAACCATCAATCTTACTAAACATACTTTTTTTTTCGTACAACACTTGGAAAACCTATTTGTCTGACTTGAAATTTGTTATTCGTGTCAAATATAAATTTTTTTTGGTCAGATCATTCGACATCTGAAAGTTATTTTGACTCTGACTAATCTGGATTCGAGCAGGGTAGAACCACAGGGGCGACAAAACTCTCCCTACCAAACGCAGCTGCGTTCTCAAGACTCGAACTCGAGATCTTGGCTAAAGTAGAATAATCCCTCACCAACTGATCTAACGCTCGGTGGTGTCAAATATGAATTACATTCAAATACGTATCATCTAATTCATTTGTTATTTATATTTTAGGTTTGTAATATAAATTAATAAAAAATAATTTATTAATTTATATTGAATTAATATCATAATAATGTATCGTGCCCAAAATATAACTTCCAAATTGATTAGACATGAGGCATAGCCAATATTGACGTTTGTGCCATTGCGTTCTATCTGAATTCTGATGCATTTAAAGGAGACATAAATATTGACTCCTCTGTCAGACACCTTTAAGAGGGTTAGGTGGCTAGCCCGGCCAACCTCTCTTCCAATTGGTTAATGCAATTCATTGACAAAACCCAGTTTACATCCACACCAAACTCTGGCCCCAGTTACATGTGATGAGGTTCTTTGCTTCTGGCCCCCCACAACCCAGCAGTGTTTTGGCAGATGGGATTCAAACTTGAGCTCAATTCGAAGTTTGGAACTATCTCTAATTTGAAAAGAAAAATGTTATTAAAATTTAATTTATTGATTTATTTTATTATAGGCTTAAAAAATATATTTAATAATTATAATAATTAATTTTATTGTGGGTCTTAGTATTTATTGAGACCCACTACCTATTCAATGGTTAAAATTATCAAATCTAGTTTTTAAGTCCATCCAGCATTACTCTCTTTCGATTGATTGTGAATCCCTAAAAATATTAGAACTTAATGTTGATTCAATAATTTCACTGAAGTCACATTATTAGGTCATTAAATTCAATCATAATATAATGAGAGCTTACTATTCTTAATATGACCTGTCAACTTGATACGAAATGAACATTAAGGCCCCGTTTGGTAACGTTTAAATGTTTCGTTTTTCGTTTTTATTTTGATATTTAGAGAAAACGAGAAAAAAAAAACTCGTTTGGTAACCGTTTATATTTTTCGTTTCTGTCATCGTTTGATAAACGGGGGGCGATTTTCAAAAACCAAAAAAGTCCTTTTTGGTTTCCGTTTTTCGTTTTTCAAAAACGAAAAACGAAAACGTTACCAAACGGGGCCTAAATTATTGGGTGTAAGTTTAATAATGTTAACAATTTTTGTTCATAATCAAATTGGTTGTTGAAGATTTGTTTAACAAATTATTTATTTGTATATGACGAAAATACAAATATATATGATTTATACACGACCACGAGTCTAACACCATATACATCAACTTAAAAAAAGGAACCATTTTGGGAGAGTTTGGTTGAATCTCTCTATGTTTGTTTTAGTAGTTGAAGATGTTTCAAACTCCAAAACTAAAAATAACTCTCTTTAATTATCATGAAATATAGGACACTTACATTTATGTGTAAAAAAAGGATAATGTTTTAAGTACATTTCCATTAGTTATATACTTTTTGGTACAAGAATAAAGAATTTCATTATACTTTGAGTGGGCATCTCTAACACTCAAATGTCAATGGGCCAATCTCATCTAAGGCAATGCATTTAAGAGGCACAAGTGCCCAGCGGTCTTGAAGGCTAGAAATTTTAGGATTGTGATGTTTTTTCATGATATTTTTATTCAATTTTAAACAACAATAAATCAAATACGATAAAATATTAAAAAATAGTTCAAGTAATAATAAATATAAATTATAAATTTAAATATTGTGTATTTGAATTTTAACAATTATTTGACGACAGATCATAATAAATTTATTCTACAACCCTAATATTGGTGTAGATAATCTGTCTTTAACTGGAGTGAGAAGAAAATTAATCAAGGTGAATAGAAACTTGCCCGGACATTACTAACCGTTGAACAAAAAAATAAAAAACATATCAAATATGATAAATTTTAGTGAATTTCTTACTTATAAGTGAGACTCCATTAAGGTGTAATGAAAATAAATGTCTCCAGTACGAATTACCTACGATTTTATTTGAGAATTAAATGTGATGATGCACAAATTGGTATTGGGCAAGATCAACAGTCAAGTATGTCAAGGGACACAATAAATCAGCAATAAACAAGCAATCAATGACAGATGAATGACAGAACAGTAAATATAGAGTCAACACAAAAATTTATAGTGGTTCGGTTCAGGTGACCTATTTCACTCTCCATTTATAATAGCGGCGGCCGTATATCTTTATTGATGAATGATGTAACCGGGAGAGTAACTCCGGGTGTATTACAATGCTTTTAGGGGAAAGAGAGAGAACAGTGTGTGTAGAGATCTCAAGGTGCAAAGATGTCAAAGTTGTAAAGGCATGCGCTCTACGTGTAGAGAACTTACATTATATAGGCTAGTTAAGGTGGTGAAGTGGTGATGTGAGGAATAATACTTCTTCTATTTTGATAAATATAGTTATGGTAAGAGATTTTTGTGTCTATCCCTATATTTTCTCCCTCGTGTTCCTATTCCTTCGAAGGAGGATCCTGAGTTGGATTGGACTTGAGCCTGAGGCTGAACTTGAGTTGGAGTGGTAAAGAGAAGTAAAGAGGGCGAAAGAGGAACAGGTCTGGGCGGCATCCCCTTGAGGGTGTCTCCTTGGGCTTCTACTTCATGATCCTTCTTGATGTCTTAGGCTCCTCTTTGATGATTTGGATTCTTTTTCTGACTTCGATGACGTGAGCCCCTCTTAACTCATTGGGTCTGAATCACTTTTTATTAACTTGGGTCTTCTTGATTTATTAGATCTAGCCCAATTAATTTTAGACTCATCAAAATGTATCCGAAAAAAGAGTGCAAGAGGACCGAATGCCTCACAGTTAGAGAGAATAGGACATCAACATCGACGTTCAAAACTCACACGCCCCTCAACTGTACGCTAATAACATGATAAGCAAGAGAGCATTAGTGCTTAACATCAAATTACCAAAAATATTTCAACCAACATGAAACAGTGCATGTCCACGGGTCGGATTGGTTCGGGTGGCCCGGTTCAACCCACAAAGAGCCCCCCCCAGCCATGGTCTGGCCCGTAACATAGCCTGCCTACCCACCCAACCTATAAAATCCGCCCAAATTAAAGCCTACCAAATAATTGACGTTTGGAATACTATTTTTAATTTTAATTCATAAGTTATATATATAAAGAATATAAAGAGCTTGTTTTTTTTACCGGGCTCGGGGAATTTGGAAGGGGAGTTTAAGAAAAATAGTTCGATTGACTCCGTAATTCTGTGTTTGTTTAATATTTTTAAATCTAGCCCGTAAGTGGCACGGTATATTAAACTTATATACATGAGGTTGGGCAAACTCAAGGGAGTTGAGTTTCATATATCATAACTTAGGTTAACTACGTCAAATGACTATTTTATACCTAATAAAATATCATATCTACCAAATCACATTCAACCCCCTAATTACTTCTCCCTATATAATTAAACAAATATGAGCTTGGATTGGATTGACCAATGGATAATATAGTCATTTACAAAATAAATGTGTGTTGATAATTGTGATAAATTCATTGGTCCCATACACGGATATGTCACTAACTAAACACAAGCCTGAATATGATTTATATATGAATTTCATGTATACAAAGGTGGAGATTGAGTTTGAAAATGTTTGATAAAATCAATCAAATCTCCCATCCCAAAACCATCCAAACATGCCCAAAATGTGATAATTTCTAACTTAAAATGTACAAATTAATAAGGCATAGTTATAAATTTTAAAATTTAAAGGATTTTTTTTTTCAGGACGGACCGAGACTAAAATGCGCATGACCCATCCATTAATGAGAGTCACACGCCACGGGCGGCGGAGCCATGGTCCACGTCCTCAAACCTGCAGCCAGACCAGGCTATTTGACCCTTTTTTATCTAGGGTTTAGGGAGATCGATACCTCAAAAAAAATTTAATAAGATAAAAAATATACTTTTTAAAATAATTTGGATAGAAATACATGTGCTAAAAAAAAAATCATAAAAGCCCTTTTACTCCTACCATAAATAGTGCATACTTAATTGAATGTGAAATTTTCAAGATTAGAATGTGAGGCTTTCAATTTTTTTTTGGATATTTGTGTATCATTTGAATTTTAAAATTTCATATATATATATATATATATATACACACACACACATACACACACACACGTAATACTGTGACATCAAACAGTAATACACTCAATAAAAAAAGAGTAACATCAAATAGTGACACACTAAACAAATAAATAATAACGTCAAATAGTAACACACTCAACACAAAAATAATAACATCAAACAGTAACACAAATATTTTTGTTGAGCGTGTCACTGTTTAATGTTATTATTTTTTTATTGAGCGTGTCACTGTTTGATGTCACTGTATTACGTGTGTGTGTGTATGTATATATATATATATGAAATTTTAAAATTCAAATGATACACAAATATCAAAAAGAATTTTGAAAGTATCACATTTTAATCTTGAAAGTCTCACATTCAAGTAGGTATGCACTATTTATGGTAGAGGTAATTATGGAATATATTTTAGAAAAAATTTGAAAATATTTTAAAATGTTTACTTATTGACAACTATTTGATGTAAAAGAGGACTTAAAGGAGAATAAGTTTGGAAGTGGTACTTAAAACCAAATAAATTTTAAAAAAGGTACTCACATCCCATTATGTATTTTTTTTTTTTTGATTGCACCCTCCATGGCAGGGTCGGAGGGAGGCTTGGCCAGGGTGGGCACATGTTGTCCATGGAGTCCATGGACACTCCTAGTGATCGTCATTTATACCATGGAATAATGGCGGGGTTGGTTATAGCAATGAGAGTTGAAGAAAATCAATGATATTTTTCCCACTTTGAGCTATATATATATTTTTAAAAGTCACCGTCTTACTCTTACATAATGTTATTATATTTTATGAGAAAAAAAAATTTGGACGAAGACATGAAAAATTTATTTTTTATAAATATTTTAATTTTAACTTATTTTTGACCCAATTCTCTCAAGAAAACTAATTAAAATACGCATGTTATCAAAGTACACATAAGTTGTTTGAAATATCTCTGATCGTAGGATAAAAAAAGAAAAGAAAAGAATGCAAAGCCTCTTAAAAGTCCTGAATCCCTCTAACCAAACAATTTTAAATGCAAGCTTAGCAGAGTGACCTTTACCGTACATTTTTCTGTCCTATTTAATTGGAGGTGGTCTAACTTTGGTCACTGCTCAGAAGCAAAGAGACTTCTTAGTTCTTAGTCTCTGAAACTCAGTTTCTCTGAGACTCCCATAGTCCATGCATAATGGCTATGCTGGTGATGAGGGTGGTGGTGGCTGCAGTGGTGTTGGTTCTCTTACTAGCGTTAGGTACGCGGGCAGTCGATGTTCATCAGCTAAGGCTGTTGGCGGCCAAGTATAATGTAACATCCGTCATAGTTTTTGGCGATTCCAGTGTTGATCCTGGCAACAACAACCTTCTCGAGACCAATGCGAAAGGAAATTTCCCACCTTATGGGGAAGACTTCTTTAATCACCGCTCTACCGGGAGGTTGAGCAATGGAAGACTTGCCACGGACTTCATCGGTAACCAAAAACCAATCTTGCCCTGTTTTATGTTTTTTTTTGGTTTTTAGACCACATTATTATCCTGTTACGCACGTAAATCGAGGGTGTTAAAGAGGGATGAACTAGATATAAACCTAATCATTAACATTATTTGTACAAAGTGATTGCTCTCGAATTTGTTTTAATGTAGAGGAAAGAGATTGGCTTAAGGGGTAGCTTGCTCTTTGTGCATTGGTGCATGCATGCACTTGAACCTATACAGGAATGTTGGCTTCATATCCATCAAATATATCTAGTACACCATGTACAAATTCATTTATACTTTCTTTCTCTTTTCTCTTTGAAGTCAAATCATTCATAATGGTTGGTCTTTGCGAAGTGTACGTCATTTTGAACTAAACACTACGGGTTAGAATCAACAAAATAGATTTATTAGGGAAGAGATTACATATGTTTGACACTCTTTAAACCTTCGTAATACCGGAAGTTTTGTCCATGAGACTTCCTTTTTATGTCAAAAAAACTCATGCTCGTTCACTTTAATATATATATTTTCGATTTTTGTAGCTGAGGCATTAGGCTATACAACCATCATTCAAGGCTATCTTGACCCTCACAAAAGGAAAGCAGATCTTGTGCACGGTGTTAGTTTTGCATCAGCAGGTTCTGGCTACGATGACCTCACTGCTAATCTCCGGGTAAGTCTTCTATTTATCTGATAGTTATAGGTTAATAGCAGAAAGTAAAAATATAGCTGGATCGAGATACTTAAAAAATATTTTTTCTCTCCATTTTACCTGGTTAGCAGATCACTCACCATTTATACATGAGAGTCAAACTAACATTTAATGGGTCTTACTTGAGTTCACGTTAAGTGATTTACTGAGAAAAAAAATACAAAAAAAACGTTGAAGTGGATCTCGGTCCATAATTAAGTCATTAACATTAGAACTAGTCATGCTTTGCTGGGAAAAAGTTACAATCATGTTTGGATGCAACCCGCTAGGGTATGTATCGCGGATGAGTACATCTCAAGATCAGTTTCTACCTGTTAAGTTTGAAGATCACAAGAGACAAGTTGCTTAATTAACCCGATACACACGAGTTATGGGTCATTTTATGTATTCAGAGTTTATATTGTCGTTACAAGTTTAAAAGGACAAAGATCACAGCAGTTTTCGATTACTGAAACCACAAAACAAAAGAATACTGTTTGAATGAATTTGGTTTTGTCTTGCTTCATTTAGACAGGAAAATTTACTTACCCTTTTATGTTTTTAAATCCATGAACCAGAATGTGTTGACTATTTCCAAGCAATTAGAGTATTTCAAACATTATA
Organism: Ilex asprella; assembly: GCA_023539305.1. Lineage (NCBI taxonomy): Eukaryota > Viridiplantae > Streptophyta > Magnoliopsida > Aquifoliales > Aquifoliaceae > Ilex > Ilex asprella. The sequence goes on along the minus strand of CM042186.1, from coordinate 3,688,256 downwards.
AGACTCAAGTGAAACAAATGGTGGGAGAGAAAAAGGGTGAAGAAATCCTCCAAAATGCAATATATCTTCTAAGCATGGGAACAAATGACTTTCTTCAAAATTACTTCCTAGAACTCAACCGCTCCGAGACATTCACAGTGGAACAGTACGAGGATTACTTGATCTCTTCCATGGCCCGTGATGTTAAGGTTCTCTCTCTCTCTCTCTCTCTCTCTTACTCACACACAGTAGGCGCATTTGCATGTCTTTGTTTTTTGCGTTGGGGTGGGTGCACTCACCATGAACAAGTGTTTGTAGAGAAAAAATGCGAACCAAAATTTGCACAAAATCACTTGGAACAATCCAACAATTACAGTTGATTTGGTGCAAATTTTAGTGCACATAGAATTATCTAATGTTTATGCAAAAGCTTCAAAGGTAAGAGTAAATGTTATTTAGACGTAAAAATTTGATATTAATAGTTGATTTGATTCATTAAAATCCAATGATTCTAATGAAGTCGCATTCTTAGAAAATGAGATCAGGTTTTTAAGTGCAAATAACATTTCAAAGGTAAGTACTAAAAATTCGTAAGTGTTTGTGTCTCGCAAAACATATCTTATTGGAATTTATGTTATTACCCAAAAAAGGGACACACTACCCTACTTAACCTTTGATTAATCCAATGTCTCAATCAATGATGTAGGGAAATGAAGTGATTACAAGCAAAAAAACTTACCAAAAGAATGTAGATGGTTGAATTTGCCGGTTTCATTAGATCTTAAAAAATTAATAAAACCCACTGATCTAACTATATCTATGTTGATTTGATAATCTTTTTGGTAATTTTTATAATATAGGGCGAAGCTATTAAAATGACAAATCTTGTTTTTGCAGGAAATGTATACCCTTGGAGTTAGGAGATTAGTGGTTGTGGGACTTGCCCCATTTGGGTGCTCCCCACTTGTCAAAACACTAAGGGACGACACCAAATGCGATGCTACATTTAACAGTGTGGCCCTCTCATTCAATTCTAAGTTAAAGGCAAGGTTGGCAATTCTTAAGAAATCATTGGGGATGAAAACTGCCTATATAGATGTATACAACATGGTTGACAAGGCAATTCAGAACCCACAAAAATATGGTAAGTACAACATATTAAGTTTGAGTTAATAATGACTTCCAATTAAATCAATTTCTTTAATATTAGACAAGTTTATATTTTATATCCTTAAAAATTTTGCACCTGATTTTTACTTTGGCTTCCGAGTAATTAATTGAAATAATCGTGTTTCTGAATTTTAAATCATGTTTCAATCAAGTCTCTAAATTTTAAGTTATGTTTTTAAAGGATGAGCATCAAATGAGCGTCACGGGACCTGATTCAGACTATATGTACCATAATAATTTGTATTTTCAAATTGAAAGTACGGACTCGTCCTTTATAGATTTGAGCTTTTCACTAAAGGGCTTTTAGTCCAATTGTACTCCTTGTCTTGCGAATGTTTTACCTTCTTAAGGTCAAGAGTTCAAACCCCCTCTCTCCCCCTCCCCCCAAAAAAAAGAAATTAAAAAAAAAAGATTTGAGCTCTTCAATTGCTTGCTTTAACTCAATTTCTATAGAGCTATTTATTTTGTCAAAATTATTTCTATGAATGGGACACGAATATCAGATTTGGATAACGAAACATAAATAAAACACCCTCAATTTTTTTTTCAGTTGGTACATTAAATGGCGAACTTTAAGGGTGTAAAATATAATTTACCGCTATAAGTTATTTTTACCAAATTTTTTGTGAAATTTGGCAGGTTTCACGGAGATTTCAAAGGGGTGTTGTGGGACAGGAACTATTGAATATGCTGGTTCATGCAAAGGGTTGAGTACATGTGCTGATAGAACAAAATATGTATTCTGGGATGCAGCTCATTTCACTGAAAAAATGTACAAGATCATTGCTGATGAGGCTTTGACATCTCTCAGTGAGAGTTTGTTGAACTAATGATCATAAGTTTGGGTAATTGGTATGGTATATGGTGGTAATGTGATTTAAGTACATTTTGGTATTTGGCTAGAATTTTTAATTAGTATGTATGACTATTTATCAGTATTGGGTTGTGTTGTATTTCCATGCTTCTTAGTTCAGTGTACTTGTACCCTTAATTGTAGATCTCTCTCTCTCTCTGATCAAGTAAGTTATTACTCTCTTTTGACTTTTGAGAGTCGAACTCGAATTCTGAAAATAAGAACTCCTAAAATTTTCTTATTTGACATATAATGATAGAATTCATATTGAATAGAGATTCATATACTACCACAAGTGAGAGAGCCTATCGAAATGGTTTTTGGTCACTATCTTTTTGCCCCCACCCTTTTAAAGGAAAAAAGAGAGTCATATACTAATGGTTACAAATAATCAAAAGCAGCTCCCTATGCTTGAGTTAACTCCAATTATATACAGTCCTTGAAAATGTTCTTAGCACGGCTGAACAGTTAAGAGAATATAAAGTGCACTGAACAATTAGGTTTAGTTCACTCTGAACTTTAAGGTTCTTGGGAATAGGATTTGAGAAAAAAGGGAGTGATCACACAGAATGTTTATAGTGGTTTACCAGTTCAGAAGTTCGGCTAATCCATTCTCAAGAAAGTCTATTACTCTTGAATATATTGATCATTATGGAGTTTACATAATGTATTTTAATGAGACTACAACAACTTGTTGTTTCTGTCGGGGGCATTGCCTCCTATTTATAATTATTTCTAGGTCTAGCTTGATCTAAGGCGAAATTTATCACAAATAATTATCATCATTTATCATAATCATCACCGTTTCTTACCACTATCGATGGTCATAAATCTTGAATACGAAACCAAAAAAATGTGACAAGTGAAGTCACTATCAAATGTACATATAAAACGGTACATGAAACTCGGGATTAAATAAAAAATAAATTAAAGCATGGAATTCAAAAATAAAATAACTTGGACAGTGACAAATGAAGTGATTTTGTTCGGATGTCAAATTCAAAAATAAAATAAATTAGACAGTGACAAATGAAGTGATATTATTAGGATGTCAAATTGTCCTTTGTCCTTTCGCTGGTAGAAAGGTGAGAGTATTGAATTAGTGGGTCTCCCTTTGGTACACAAGCCTTGGTTGAGAGGAGAACAAGCAAATGCAACAGATGAAACTTTAATATTTAGGAATTGATTAAAGACAACTCTTGTTTGAAGACAGTCTACAATGCAAATTAATGTGAATAATTTTGAATGTGATATTAATGGTTATTAGATAAGTCTATTTAAAATCGTCAAATTAATTTATTAAAATCAATTTTATTTTATATTATAAATTCATTAATTACTCGGACAAACCTACTTTGTTCATTAAAGATATAACTAGTTGTTTAGAAATAAGATTCCCTATGCTAACAAGGATTTTCAAGTAGGGTTGATAATCGAATCGAATTATTTGAGCTTGACTCGAATTCGACTCGTATTCTAAGTAAGCCAAACTTGAATAATTTTTTAGTCTCATTTTTAAAAATACAAGTCTAAATGGCTCAGCTCAAATAGTCGAACTAGTAACGCTCAAGCTCAACTCATTTTTTTAATGAGTTAAATTTGAACAATTATTTAAACTCGTTTAAATAAACAAACTTGACAGATTCGACTTGAACTTGTAAAACTCGATTCGATTATCAACTTTACTTACAAGGAGTCTCTATTTTTCAAAAAAAATATTCAGTGCTCACTAGGCAAGTTACGTGACGCCTACAACTAATGAAAAATTGACACACAACTTGTTTTTATCAGACACATATTAAAATATACAACATATCTATATAATAAAACATATAGCAACTTGAATTTTTATTCTTTACATATTTTTTCTCCTAAAAATATCACGTTACTCATTTTTATCACATGTTTAATCATTTATATAATTTTCTCCTAAAACACCACATCACTCATTTTTAATATGTTTAATCATTTAATATTTAATTAATTTGTAGTTAATATAATTTTTATTTCGAACATTATTCATGAAAAAATTTAATATAGTGTGATTAATTTTTTAAGTGTTCAAATTTTATATTTTATCGTATCTTCAGATATGAATTAATGACTATAAAATAATAAGGTAACATTTTACATGTGAATGTACATTATTTGGTAGGTGATGCACACCACCTGATAATTTCAGGTGCTACCTAGCATGGGAAATTTTCTCCTATTCTCTTAGGCTTGACAAAAACCGAATTAATTAGGTGATCCGATCAACTTATCAATTGACCAACCTTTTAAAGTGCTGTGGTACCCGTTTTACAAAAATGCTATTTTTGTTTCGTTTGATATGATAAAAAAAAAAAAATAAAAAATTAAAAAGATAGATAAAATATCATATTTGGTAAAGAAGAAAAATAGAAAGGATAGAAATTTGGATGGATAACCGTTCCTTGGAATTCACTAAAATCAATTCCTCCAAAATCGGGAGAAAAGTAAATGAAATATTAATTATTTGTATTGAAATGTATCTTATTTGTTTACATATCTCTTGAGATATACATATATTATGTATACATTATTTTCATATATAAAAACAATGATGAAATATATATTTACTAGCAATTGCCCGTGCCTGAAGGCACGATGTTACTCGTAAATTATAATTATTATTTTTCAAATACAAATGCACACCATAGAAATATGTATAAAAGAAATTACGAAGCATCAAATCATTTAAAAGACTATCTAAACAATTGCTCGAAAATAACATTAGTTGATCTTTGGTAACTTGAACTCCAATAAGTTCCAAGCATTGAAAGTGTACCCAACAAACTATTGTAGCACTATTGCATATGAATTAATTAAAGTAATTAAAACCAATCCCCCTCACCTCTCCTTTCTCTCTCCTACCTCAAAGCCCCACTCTCACATTTTCACTTGCAACAAAATTGAAAAAAAAAATAAACCAAAGTGCAATCAAGAATATCATAGTGTGAGAAAAATTTAATACATCGAACTCAATCTGTAATTGTACGATTCATTTGTGATTGTACTTTTTTTGCATTACTATCCTGAATGTCTGTGTATCAATACGAATGCGAAACCGCAAATTAGGTGATTGCACAACCACCTAATTTTTTAGAAAGAGAGGAAAAAAATATTAGTAAAATATATACTTAAAAAAATTGTACACTTCATTGCAACAATATAAGATTTATGTTACCTCATTAGCGTATCCCCATCGTAGAAATTTAGTTGTATTTATTCTTTTCATCTCTCTAACAATTTCAGACCAATTCTACAAAGATTGAATTATATTGTAATTACTATGTCATTCTTCCTTGGATGCAACTCCCCCATTGGTAAGTTATTCTCATAAAATAACTAAAATATTTATGCTTATAAATAAAGGACCCAACGCCACACACAGTAAAGAGAATGGAATGAATTCAATCCAACAATTAGTCACCAAGACAAAAAATAATTAAGTACAAATATATAATGATAATCACACAACAAATTTTTAATATGAATTAAAAAGAAAAAATTCATTACAACTTACCTGGTGAAGAAGAAAATGTGTATTTTGGAAATGTGTAGCTCTGTGAGGAAATAGTAATTAAATTGACAAAAATAATTGGTCAAAATATCACATACACCATAATTGAAACATAATCAATTACAATAGAAAGTGAGTAAGCAAGAAAGAGAGTGCACATGAACACGGGAAAAAAAAAATAGACAGACATGAGCACAAAAAAAAACCTTAAACACACAAAGGCAACACAATGCTATATTTCATCAC
>CM042186.1:3665780-3682364 GCA_023539305.1 Ilex asprella | reverse complement strand
CCAATACAATATAATGCAACACAACATAATGTCGCATAACATAATCCAACTTAACAAAATATAAAAACACAAGATTTACACTTTTACAAGCAAAAAATATGAAAAAAGTTAAAAAAATAAAACAATTAAAAAAAAAACCATTCAGTAATATGAAGGTTTGTATTAATAATAATAATAATAAGCGGGCCGGGGTGGGATAAGTGTCAGTTCATCCCCGCATTTATTCCCACACGGGTTTAGACGAATAACCTCGTATATGTTCACTGTCTAATAAATATGATCTATCTCCGGTCCAAACAAAATGGATTTGGACGAATACTTATTTTTACGCGATCCATTGCCTTCCCTAGTCTAAACTCTCGATATGTAAGAGAAGTAGTTATCTAGCCCTTCGAATCATGCAAATGTTCTCTTTCATATTATGTTGTTTTGAATCCCAAATAACTCTCACGAAGTTGTAACTTGAGAAGTTTTGGCAGGGTTTGAACTATGCTTTACTTGTAATTATTTAGATCAATGAAACCATATTTACCAGTCAGGAAAAAAAAAAAAACATTCTAGCCTTTCGGGACGTGCAAAATGTAGAATTTAGTTTGGCAGGTTTTCTTCTATAGAATGTAGTTTGTCTACTTGAATTTTTCTTTCCCAACTATACTTAGGAGAGTATTCAGACATGTTTTGATCTGTGTTGTATACCCAATTTTCCTTTATCAATGAAACCATTCTATTGATCAAACTCAAAAAATTGCAGGAGAGAGAATTTGGAGTGCCTTCATGTATAATAGATGGCCTCATCTGTATATGGTAGGGGTGCAATTATTAAGTAAATTATTCAATACTAGGGTAAAAGTTTTCAGTACTCGAGCTGGAAAATTTGAACAATACTGAGATTGGGTTTAAACCAATTAGCAGATTCGGGTTAAACATGAGGTCAACCCTAATTATAACTTTGAGCCGTGTAATTCCAGAATCAAATTTAGGCTCAACTCAAATTTTAACCACAATTGAACACACCTTCCAGCTCAAATTGGTTAACACGAGAATTAAATCCCGATTTCAACCCAAATTTTCACCCCAAATGAACAATGCTCATGTCGAAAAAGGTTGAGGTTGAATTAGGGTCTATGTTTAATTCGGTTGAGAGTTGTATAATTAAACCGAGTTGCCTTCATTTAACCTCTCAGATCACCCAACCCACTCGAGTTGCACCCATAAACTTTTCGGGGTGCCCATTTCATAAAGTGTCATTTATCTCTTTGATAAAGACAGTAATGGGGGACAGACCTGTATGAACTGTTGGACATGTTGCATCAGAAGTTGCTGGTAGCCAGAGACAGTGTAGCTCTGCCGGCGAATCGGTGTGCCAAAATAATTGACCACAAAATCGTTTGTACCGGCGCTAACAATGAACCCAGCCTTGTTAATGACGCTTGGTTCTTTTCTTTCCAATAGCTAGCTCCAGTTTTGTTCTATACACTGAAGTATTCCAGTTGCTTAGACATTGAAATTACACCCTGCGAAATTGCAAATTCACCAACATAATGCATTCGATTTGCCCAATTAGCATGAGAGAGAGAGAGAGAGTTGATAAAAATCGATAACCTTGTGTTCTAATCCATGGCCAAACGCCAAACGCCTATCTACAATGTGCCTCTAGCACCCTCCAGTTTACTTTTTTTTATTTAACGGTCAAGAGTATTCAGACAAACTTACACGTATCTCGATTAATTTCGTCTTCGATTTAGTCAAAAACAGATCATCCATGTTGGGATTAGAGTATTCATGATGGATAAATCTTTTATGTCCTGATCCCAAAGGGTTGACAAAATTTAAATTAAGGACGTCTTTATTTACAATTTATCATTGTTACCACTTTTACTATACTTTGACAATATTATCAATGTTTCTCAAATAGAGAAAATACAGTAGTATTACAATCAATCACAACAAAGGTCAATCATTTTGAATCATTCAAGCCGACTACCTAATTGTTATTTGTATTTTGATTTTTGAACTCAAGTTACACAGCTCACGGTTAATTTCGGGTGAACTTTTTGAACTCAAGTTACACAGCATAGATTAACAAGTAGAACTAATTAAACTCCCTACTGCACTTTGTGTGAGTCCCAAATAATAATTTCCAATTTAGGACTGGCATGCAAGTTTTTATTTATGATTGAGAAAGTCTATCTCTGTTCCTTTTTGCTGAACATACTTGTGAATTCATGCAAACCCTAAACTTCACCTAACTGCTAGGAACTTTTTAAGTGTTATGATAATATATGCATGAGAGAGAGAGAGAGAGAGAGAGAAATGGGAAAGAGACGCTAATCGTTGGTGTCGGTGGGCCGAATCCAGAGCCAGCAGAGGCAAAACTAACTCCAGTCATCAGCTCCTCAATGCTAAGCCTTGGGTTCAAATATGGTGGCACATAATCTTTGACACCAATATATGAAGCTGTTTCAAAAAGAGTTAAGCTTAAAAGTTAAATCTGTCTTTAGTCGAAAAAAAGAAAGAAAGAAGTTTAAAATGTCACATTTGCACTCATTCAAAAGCCCATTTTGGGTCAAATTTCATGAAAAAAACTTAGCTTACCGATAAAATCAGTCACGAGGCGACCATTGGTAAACCTTCCGGTAGGAGTATGAACAACAAATCTCTCCCATAGGGTGGAAAATTGCTCTTAAAAATAATCCCTATGTAGTTATTGTTCCCTAGATCAACGGCTGAGTCTCCGAATACCAAAATAGCCAAAATTAAATTGTTAAAAGACCTCTGCTTAGTTAAGGTTTGAGCTTGAGATCTCGAGATAGAAAGCAACAAAGAGAGACCAAAAAAGAGTGTTGGAAGAGGTAGGGCGTGTCTGCATGGAGATTATAAGAGATAATGTCCAGATATCAAATTTGGAAAGATTGCCACCTCCAACCGCATGATCATCTGCTGCCAACTTCAACGAGATTAATGCAGAATATTTCTCCAGAAATTGTTGCACTGATTTTTAGCTCCTAAAATCTTTTATTTTCGTTACATTGTACAGTTACACTTGTATCTATATATACTGATCTCAAATACAAAGAAATATAAAAAGATTTCTTCAAATTATTTCTTGTTTATGGTATCAGAGCATCACATGCTCCAACGAGCCAATCCTCCTCGTTATGGCCACCACCAATCAAGCTATCTCTTCCAATCCTCAAAGCTCTACTCCTCTTATTGTTGTAAAAGCTACTGCTCAACTCCCCCATAAACTGACACCTACCAACTTTCCTGCTTTGAGGTATCAATTCGAATCCTTACTTATTGGTTATGATCTTATGGGGTATCTTGATGGTACCTTACTCTGCCCTTCCCTCAGTGGTGTCTCCTCCACTGATCAGGCCTCTGTTAAAGTTGCCTATTCACATTGGATACGTCATGACAAGCTCTTGCTCAATGCCATACTTCCTGGTGTTTCTGAGAGTGTTGTCTCTCTTATTGCTAATGCTGAGACATCCCTGGAAGCATGGAACACACTCACTCGACTCTATGTCAGTCATTCCCGCACTCGAGTCATGCAACTCAAGGAAGATCTTACTATTCTTCAATGCGGGTCTCACTTCATTACAGAATACCTTCATTCTGTGAAGAATATTGCAGATGAGTTAGCACTTATCGATGCCCCTGTGACAAACGAAGATCTTACACTCTACATCCTTAATGGTCTCAGCTCGGAGTACTGTGAAATTGTTGCCCTTATTTGCACACGTGCAACTTCTCTCACCTTTGAAGAACTCAATGACCTACTCCTTAGCCATGAGCGATACTTGAAACATCTGGACAATGTTTCTAATACTCTTGTTATTACAGCTAATGTTTCTCAACGCAGGTGCAATAATCGTTCTTCCCAAAAGCATGAAAAGAAAATAACCTATTCTCGGTCTAATAATTTTGGTGGCTCCCTCCAATACAAGCCCACCAACAATTCCTCAGTTGACTCTGCTCAAAGGGATCGTCAACCAGACAAATCTTGCCATTTCTGTGGCTTCAGTGGTCACACTATCATTGAATGCCGTAAGCTCCGTCACGTTTTGGTTTAAGCTAACTGTACTATAATGTCTCAACCTGCCAATAATCGCTGGATGTTAGAATCCGAGGCCTCTCATAATATCACATTTGAACTCCAATATATGTCTCTCCACTCTGAATATGAGGGACCATATGAGGTTGTCATTGGGGATGACACAGGTGTGACTGTCACACACGTAGGTTCTACCAACCTATCCACACCATCTCAAACATTTACTCTTACAGATCTCCTTTGTATTCCCTCTATGAATCGTAATCTTATCTTTGTTCATAAATTCACCTCTTCTAACAATTGCTCTATCGAATTTACTCCCATTTCTTTCTCTGTGAAGGATTTGAACACGGGGGTGCATCTTCTTCAAGGCAAATGTGAGGATGACATCTACTACTTGCCTCAATCTGCTCAAGTCTTGCACAAATCACCAGTGGCGTTTGTTGGTGTCAACGTCCCTTGATGGCTGGCATTCACGGTTAGGTCATCTCTCCACAAAAGTTGTCACTCAAGTTGTTCGTTCCTATGACTTACCTCTAGCAAAATCATCTGTTACAAAGTCCAGTCTCTGTGTTTCCTATCAATGTAATAAAAGTCACAAACAACCTTTTTCCATCTCGTCTATGACTAGTTCTCAATCATATGAATTAATGTATTCCGATGTATGGGGTCCATCTTCAATAAAATCTGTCACTGGTTATCGGTTTTATGTTATTTTTATTGATCATTTCCCAAGTTCACTTGGTTCTTCCCCCTCAAACATAAATCTGATGTTCAAACTGTTTTCATTAATCTTAACAATTACATTAAAAACCAATTTGACAAAACCATTAACCACCTCTACACAGACAATGGTGGTGAGTACCTCAAACTTCGACCCTTCCTAGCTAAACATGGTATCACCAACCTTACAATCCCTCCTCACACACCCCAACACAATGGAGTCTCTGAACGTCGCCATTGGCATCTAGTTGAAACTGGCCTTACTTTTCTCCATCACTCTAAACTTCTCTTATCCTACTGGTTTTTTGCTTTTGAAACAACATGTTACCTCATCAACTGCATGCCTACTCCTCTCTTGCATGGCAAAACTCCCTTTGAATCCATCAATCTTCGCCCCCAAATTATTTTAAACTTTGTACCTTTGGTTGTCTTTGCTATCCATGGCTCAAACCATATACCAACATCAAACTTGACCCAAAATCCACTCCATGTGTCTTTCTCGGTTACTCACTCACTCAAAGTGCTTACAAATGTCTTGATCTAAAGACCCATCGTCTCTATCTATCTCGTCATGTAGTGTTTGATGAACACACATTTCCTTTTTCCACCACCTCAGGTGATCATTAACTTTCTATGCTTTCTGCTAGCAACTCATGGCCTCATCCTGCTGTAGAATTTTTTGGCTCAATTCCACACATCCCGTAAGTGACTCAAGTGCCTCCATCTCTCACATTGCTTGAAGTCTCATCCTCAGATCCATCACCATCCGAACTAGGTATGTCCTCTCTTCCTCCTTCCGATTCTATATCACCCCATCCCTCTGATCTCAACACTACATTCTCCTCCATTGCTCCATCCGCACCACTCCTTCTCATAGGATGATTACTAGATCTATAAACAATATTTACAAGCCAAAACACATGTACCTTGCCACCAAACACCACCTACCCGATTCCCTTGAGCCAACTTGTGTCAGTCAAGCACTTCAACATCCTCAATGGCGGCACGCCATGTCACAGGAGTTCACGACCTTGGTCAAGCATGGTACATGGCACTAAGTTCCTCCTCATCCTTCTCAGAATTTAATTGGGGGCAAATGGATCTTCCGGATCAAGAGGAAACCTGATGGTAGCATTGATTGATACAAAGCTTGCCTTGTTGCAAAAGGCTTTCATCAACGACCTAGCCTCGACTATAAAGAAACTTTTAGTCCGGTCATTAAGCCTACAACAATTCGGATTATCCTCTCCATTGCTCTTATGAATCATTGGCCCATTCGCCAACTCGATGTAAATAACGCCTTCCTCCATGGTACTCTTGATGAAGATGTCTTCATGGCACAACCGAGAGGTTTTGTTGACACATCCTTTTCCAATTATGTCTGCAAGCTGAAGAAATCAATCTATGGCCTCAAACAGGCCTCTTATGTGTGGTACAATGAGCTCAAATGTGCTCTTCTTGATTTCAACTTCACTCAGTCCAAATCGGACTCCTCATTATTTGTTTATCATGCAGATGGTCACACTTTGTTTTTCTTGGTTTACATTAATGATCTACTTATTACTGGCAACAACAATTCTCTTGTTCTTGAGATTATTCACAAGCTCAACGAATGTTTCTCTATCAAGGACCTGGGTCATGTTCACTTCTTTCTTAGCATTGAAATAATACCGACATCTACTGTCATGTTCCTCATCCTGCATCAATACATTTGTGGTCTTCTTCATCGCATGCAAATGGCAGGTGCCAAAGATGTCCAAACTCCTCAAAGCACTAGCATTACTCTCAAACTTCAAGATGACCCAACTCTTACTGATGCCATTGAATACAGACAGGTCATTGGTGCCCTTTAATATTTATCATTCACTAGACCTGACATTGCCTTCTTCGCCAACAAATTAGCTCAATTCATGCATCAACCAACGACTACTCACTGGACTGCTGCTAAACGAATACTCTGGTATCTCAAAAATACCATTCACCATGGGCTTCATCTTACTTGTACCAGTGCACTATCATTGCAAGCATACTCCGATGCCAATTGTGCCAGCAACTTTGATGACGAGTCCAGTACTACTGCTTATCTAATTTTTCTGGGTGATAATTTAATTTCATAGAATACCTGCAAGCAGTGGGCCATTGCTTGCTCCTCCACCTAAGCTGAGTATCGTGCTCTTGCAGCAACCACCTCTGAACTTGCTTGGATCACATCCTTGCTGTTCGAATTACATTTACCACTCTCCAAACCTCCACTTATTTTTTGTGCTAATATAGGAGCAACTCAACTCAGTCTAAACCTAGTAATGCACTCTTGGATGAACCATATTGCCATTGATCTTCATTTCGTCAGAGACTAAGTCAACAAAGGTCTTCTTGATGTTCGACATGTTTCTACTCATGACCAATTTGCTTATCTTCTCACCAAAGCACTGCCCAAAGCTCGCTTTCATTCTCTAAGATCCAAGATAGGCGTACTCAACAACACGTCCATCTTGTGGGGGTGTATAAGATATAATGCCCAGATATCAAATTTGGAAAAATTGCCATCTCTAACCGCATGATCATCTGCTGTCAGCTTCAACTAGATTAATGCAGGATATTTCTCCAGAAATTGTTGCACTGATTTTTAGCTCCTAAAATCTTGTATTTCTGTTACATTGTACAACTACACTTGTATCTATATATACTGATCTCAAATACAAAGAAATTTAAAAGAGATTTCTCCAAATTATTTCTAGTTCAGAGATGTGCTCATGTTAGCAGGCACTGACTATAAGGAAAATAGGCTATACCTTATATTGAGTAAGATGAGCTGCATGTTGCCTAATTTATAATTGTGATTAGTTACATGCAAAGACAAACTATGGTTACCCAATACCATTAATATTGAGAATTTGCTTTAAATATGTTGCTTAGCTTTCATAAACTAGAGATGAGGGAGTGACACCATGGTAATAGCACACTTTTCTTTCTGCAGATTGTTAATGACAACTTTCAATTTCATTACCTTTTTCGAGGCAATAATCGATACCACAACTTCGAACCATGGTGATTACTAAGTATGAATTTAATTTAAATATGTTGTTTAGTTGTCATAAACTATGTCTTTGTTGGTCTCTCAAAATGAATATGTAGATAGACTACTCCACATATCCGTTAGGAAGTATTGCCGATCAGCACCACATAGTTATCTGTAGGGATTCCGTCGCACCTACATCAGGACCAAAGCTAAAGTTCCACTGCATGCTTGAGACACTGAAGAGTAGGTTTTGCCCCAACAAACTGTCTTAGTAATGGAGACTTGAACCCAAACATTGTGGGAAGAAATCCAAATTCTTACCCGGTACACCAACAGCTCATTGGTATAAACTATTTCTTTGCTGGTTCCTTAAAGTTCATTAACACCACCGGAGCGGATGGGACTTCGAAGTTCTGACAAGGAATTTATGATCAGAAAACTAAGACACGTTTATAATATGTTACCATATGTATTCATGCACTTAGATCGCTTTAGAATTTGTATTTCGAGACTTTGCTAAGCATGCGATGCGGTTGAATCCTGACCACTAAATTCTCATTGATCAGTTGTCGTGGGTCGAACTGAAATTTATCTGAACTTTACTGGATCCGGGTCGATGTTTATGTATGCATAATACATTCAAAATACCAGGTTAGGATGTGAGATTATAGTACATTGTGATAATTTTATTATTTACGAATATGATTTAGCAAGGAATAATGTGCACAAAGTCGCATTGTTTTAATCTCGTGTATTTGGTTATCTTTTTACTATTTTGTAGTATGGACACGAGTAGGACAACGCGTTTAATGCAATTAAAGAAATTATACTTTATAAAACTTGTACAATCAAATCAAATCAATGCCTCACCAGTTTTCGAAAATTATGAGCCTTCTTAAGTAGGTAAGTGCTGTCCTTTTCATCTCTAAGAAGCAAAATTGATGGGAATGGTACCAAGCATATGGACACAATGTACTACCCGTATGTGTCTGAACCATTCATGATGCTATAATTTTAGCAATCAAAGATCGATAAGTACGCTGTTAATGGTGAATGGAGGTGTAGCTGTTAAAAGATGACCAACGTTAATTAATTGTAGGACTACTTAGGAGGAATGGGCGTCGGGATTTGAATCTCATTATTATCTCAATTAGAAGGGGATATTATATTATGATATTGTCAATTATAACCTTAATATAATAGTTGTGACCTTAAAAAAAAATAGAGTTGACGCCAATTGAAATAGTCGTGGAATTTTGTAAGAAACTCCCTAGGTAAGGAGAAAAAGTGACATTAATATCATAGTTATGAGGGTCAAAATGTCATTTTCCTTTCTACTAGTAGAATTGTAAATGAGTAAAACGTGGTTCGCTTCTGGTGCAGAGTCATCTAGGTCATGTCCTAGATTAGACAGAGTGGGAGCGGGAGCGGGAGCGCGAGCATAAAAGCGGCAAAATTAAAAATAAAATAAAAATTAGAGCGGAAGTGTTTTGAAAGTGTCATATTTATAAATACATAATATTTAATAAAAATTAAATTTCATGTACATATAATTATTTATTTTTAAGTATGAGTTGATTATCAAGTCACAACATGACAGCCATAAATTCTAAGTATTATTTAAGTTTACTACATATCTATGTAGTATTCTTTTATTAGAGGTAGATGGCTAATTATTTTTCCATTATTTTAAGGGTTTCTTTTTTTTTTTTCTTATACTATAAGCAGATTAATGCAGGCGTTACACTTTTCTCTCCATTTTCATTTTACTGTATTAGAACAATTTTTTTTGTTCCAAACACGATTATTGTCATAATACCATTATAACAGGAAGAAATTGTGAGTGACAACAGCGGTAACGTCATTCATCTATCTCTTGACATCATCAATTCGAAGCGGCTACGACCACCATGCTACTCGATTATAAATGGGATTCAACATAATATGATTCATTTTTAATGTTTTGTTTATTTAAAAGGGCTCTTGATTTTTCGAATGTTTACTAGGAGTAAATTTATTATTTGACTTAAAAATCATGATTTTTAAAAGATAATTGGCTTATTAATTTAAAAAATAATTTTAGGGAGTTACTTGGGTCATTAGTTTGGGGTAAAAATAATAATGCACATTTAATTAGTGAATTAATTTTTTAAATTCATTGATTTGATAATTTCAATATGCAATATTGGTTTGTTCAATTTGCTTAATTTATTAGTTAAATTCGCGAATTTTCTTAGTAAAAATCCTTAATTGGTAAACTTGAATTCGTGAATTGATAAATTTAAATCCCCTAATTCGTGGCGAATTTGGGTGCATGTGACTCAAGTAGTGTCTCATATATAATACATGCCTCACCCAAAAAAAATTATAAGAAAAATATTTTCCTTCTTACTTATCTAATTCTAAATATCCACCAAAATATGAATTTGGTGTACAAATTAGAAAAAAAATAAATTAAATAGAGTTATTTGTAATAGAATTCGATTATCATATAGGATTATGGATGGGTTTATATTGTCATTCTATAGACATAAATAAATAAAAAAAATTAATTAATAGCATAATTCAAGCAATTAATAGTTTTACATTCTCTACATTTTTCACATGATAAAATCTGTTAATTTTCCTAATCACTTCTTAAATCACTCCTACTCAATCGTGGCCGTACATGCGATGATCATCTCATGTTATTCTTTGATGACAATATCAATGGTGGGACGTAAGGCCTTGAAAAGAATGTAATATGCTGCTTCAGTTGGGTGTATTGAGTCCCAGAACACGTACTTGGAGGCATCTTTACAAACAGTTGATTCCGAGTTGCACAAATATGAAGTTTCAATGTATCCACTCCCACAACAACCAGTGCTAACCTCTTCAAAACCTGCATAAAGTAAGCAAACAGGGGGTGAGAATTGGATCGTAAATTTTCGAGTTTAATTGAGTCGTATCATTCCATATTCGTGCTGATGATTTTATTAAAATCATAACATAATCTAGTTAATTAGTCGTCAGATTTTTAGAAACGACATAGTTTGTGTCTTCGAATTGAAATCATAACATAATCTAGTTAATTGTGTCTTGTTTGGGTTGAGTCGCATAGTTCGTGAACCACAAACCCAAGACTCGAACCAATAAGCCCCCAATAATTAAATACTCAGTCAATCCAGATTCTAGAAAAACCAAGTGATAAGTCTTCCATTCTATAAGGATTCTTACAATAGCAATTAACTTGGGTTGTCATATCAAAATCACATTATTTATATACGACAATGACACTGTTCTTCATGTTCCTTTCATATAATAAGTAGTGTCATTTTTAGGTTCATAACAAAAAATAGTCAATCAGAACTTACTAAATGCATATTAACGTACCTATCGAAAATCGCCACCACTTAGAAGAAGCAGGAGGAGGAGAACAAAAGAGGGAGGGGGGGGGGGGGTTTACCAAGAACAACAACGAGGATTGACTATGCTCACCAGAACTGTGCCCTTGAATCATGTTGATCAATGGTTGGTATATGTCTGCATAAAAAAACCTAGTGCTGCTACCACTTTGCATGGCGTTGAGGTTTTTTTGGAGTATTTGATTGTAGTCTCTTGCAATAGACAATAAAGACTGCACACACTGACGTTGATGAAATATTGCATCTGGATTAAGGGTGATGACTTCGGGCAAGCAACCCATAGGAGGTAGTCCAACCATGGCTATCTTCTGAGCCCCCTCATTCAGCAAACCCTACAGTAAAAATTATAAGTTTTAATTCATTAAATTACTATACTACAAACTCGTACATATAACTACATGTTTCAGTAGTTTTTTATTTTTTATTTTTTAATTTTTTAGTCAAGTAAATGTCTAAAAGCACTATTCAGTCTCTTACAACACCGCCTGATAAGTTGTACAATTTTGAAGACACGGTACAATGTGAGTGATTTTGAAATGGATGTTGGTAGTCGTTGGATAAGTCTATTTGAGTCTACTTTGGTTAAGCTTGCTCAAAAATTTATTGGTCTGATTTAAATTTAGGCAATACTGAGGTTCAAATCATGGGTTCTCAACAATCCACTTAAGCGAATTAGACAATACTCAAGTTGGACAGGAATTTATTTGTTGTGGTTGTCATTGATACATAAAGACTTGTTATAGAGGGACAGACCTGTATGAATTGTTGGACATGTTGCATCAAAAATTGCTGGTAGCCAGAGACAGTGTAGCTTTGCCGACGAATCGGTGTGCCAAAATAATTGACCACAAAATCGTTTGTACCGGCGCTAACAATGAATACAGCTTTGTTAATGAGCATTGTAGTTCTTCTCCTTCCAATAGCTAGCTCCAGTTTGCTTTTATACTCTCTGAAGTATTCCAGTTGCTTAGACATTGGAATTACACCCTGCAAAATGGCAGCAAATTCATCAAAAATCATTGCAGCCGATTGCGAAACTTGGCATAAATTGTGTAAAACCAAAACCCAGATTTTAGAGAGAGAGAGAGAGAGAGAGAGAGAGAGAGAGAGACGCCAATCATCGGTGTCAATGGGTCGAACCCAGAGCCAGCTGAGGCAAAACTAACTCCAGTCATCAGTTCCTCAATGCTAAGCGTTGGGTCCAAATATGGTGGTACATAGTCTTTGACACCTACGTATGAAGCTGTTCCAAACAAATTAATATCTGTCATATTATTTGCACTCATAAACTCCCATTTTGCATCAAACTACACCCAAAAAAAAAAAACCCTAAGCTTACCGATAAAATCAGTCACGAGACGCCCATTGCTAAACCTTCCGGTTGAAGTGTGATTGACAAAATCTCTCCCATAGGGTGGAAAATTGCTCTTAAAAGGAGTGTCTATGTAGTTATTGTTTCCTGGATCAACCGTCGAGTCTCCGAACACAAAAACAGTTGGAATCGAATTGTTGATAGACTTTAAGGTTCGAGCTTGAGATCTCGACATCAGAATCACCACAATGAGAAAAAAAAGGAGGGTTGAAAGAGGTAAAGCATGTGTGCATGGAGAAGTACTCATGGTTGCAGACACTCTGAGAATGACTGGAAAATAGAGCTTATCTTATATTTAATGGGGTGAGCTACATGTGACCTAATTTATTTTTGTGTATAGCACTAATAAGTGTGTTAGTTACATGCAATTACAAACTTTGGTTACCCAATACCATTAAATGGTGAGTTTGCTTTAAATGTGTTACTTTGCTTTACAAAAAAAATTTCTTGTGGGCCCTTAAGTTCTCTATCCCCATTGTCTCCTTTGCTCTTTGGAAGAGGAGTGCTGATCTGTAACTATAAGTGTGGATTGATACACGGAAGTAGAGAGAAACGATGGTATGACAAATGAAAAGAGATAATGAAAATAAATCGTTAATTTGCGAATAAGTACCATTTAATTTGTGGTGGGTCAAACTTCATATTCCAAAGTACGGTCCAACAATACCGTGATTAGATCAATATTGGACGTTATGGGATTTGGTTTAATTAAATCGATACATTTTTAAACTTAAAAAATTACAAGGAGACTCCAAGTATTGAATGGTGTTAACAATTTTTGTCAAAAGACAATTTTACCCTCTATAAGACTAGTAAAGGGTCCAAAATCATATAAATAAAAGTAAACTTAATTCATGCTTATTGAAGCATCTCCGGACTCTACATCAAATAAGGAGATTTCTCCTCTTCAGCCACATGCAGATAAAGATCAACCCAAAGACTTAGACTTCGCTAAGGACAAGACTTCTCCATTAGATTAGGATAAAATAATGCATTAGTAATTGAGTTTTATATAAACAATTGCTTTGTAAATTACTATTATATATACATACATACATACATATTGTTGGCTCCTTGATCGGTGAAGAAGCCATTGATATTTTACTGGTTTTGTTCCTTCAATGCAGTAACCCAAACCTAAATCCATATCCATATCCACGTCAATGTTAATGGGTCTAGGCGTTAATTCTAAAATAGGAGGCTGTGTCCGTATAATCTATATCTATATCTATATCTACATTACTTATAAATGTCAACATCTGAGAAAAACTTTTGATTTTCTATTTTATCTATAATTATTATAATAAAATCAATTATACCTACCTATATACTTTCATCTA
The DNA here is from genome assembly GCA_023539305.1 of Ilex asprella. Classification (NCBI taxonomy): domain Eukaryota; kingdom Viridiplantae; phylum Streptophyta; class Magnoliopsida; order Aquifoliales; family Aquifoliaceae; genus Ilex; species Ilex asprella. The sequence continues at coordinate 3,668,449 of CM042186.1, read as the reverse complement.
ATTTTTGTTTTTACTATTTTTTGACTCTTAACTTGTTTTGAACTCTTTTATAAGAACTTATAAATTATTTTGAATTCATTTATTAGTAGTCTAGTTACATATAATTTTTTATATTTATATAAATAAGTAAAGTCCTATATATGTTAAATTATTATACACATTATCAGATTGAATTTCACGGTCAAATATATATAATAATATTATAAGTGATCCAATCAATCTATTTAACAAAATAAAAATTTATAATTTAAATAAATAAATAACATATTAGGTATTTAAAGACTTATAGAATAAATTAATAATTAAATTTAACAATAACTAAAATAAAAATTAATTATTTGACATCTAATTTATTATATAATTTAATTACACATATGATGTATATTTTTTTATAAAAATAATATTATTTTAATTCATTGCTAGTTATGACAAATGTGAAAAGGCCTGTCTGTGTGAACTTTACAATATTAATTAATCTTTGCCTTGATGTGAACTTTACAATATCATCACGAGGAAGCTACCTAACAGGTGGGTGGAAGAGCTGCCCACCCAGATCATGAAAGTCGTGAGCAGGGAGGCAAAAGTAAGCAGTTTAGTTTCTAATATAGTTTTATTTCCTGATCAAAAATAAATAAATAAATAGTATTTTTTAATATTAAAGGCATATGTTATGGCGTAAATCTAACAAACGAATTCATGCAATTAAACAAAATAAAATTTGTTGAACTTACACAAGAAAATTTGACCTCAATGAAATTTTTCTGTCTATCCAAACAATGGAACGTTTTTCTTTCCATCCCATTTTCATTCCCCCATTTTCCATCCATCTAACTTTCCATCAAATCAAACATGCTATTAAGTTTATGACATGATCAACGAGAAAACAAACGATAGACAATATTACATAAATTATCTCTTACTTTCTGTTTTTTTTTTGCGTGTGCCACTAAATAACTATACAATAAGAGAGTTAGACATTTGAATTTTATCTCTACATTTTTTTTGTTTCATTTTTATCACATCACCTATTTTTATCACAAGTTGAATCATTTAATTTTTGATTAATTTAAATTCAATTCAATTATTATTTCAAATATTGTTCATATATGATAATGTATATTTTGTTGATATTTTTTTTAAGGTCATCTATTTTGAAAAAAAATTTGCTTTAAAAAATAATGGGTTGAAATTTTTGATGGAAAGAAAAAAAATTATTGTTTTATATAGTTAAATTGATTTTTTTGACGCTCAAATTTTATGTCAAAACGTGCCTTCAGACATTTAATATTCAATATTTACTTACCTTGTTGACTGTCACATCATTTTGATTTATTTTTTTTATCAATATAGTATTATTACGTCCCATTAACATTAATAACATTAATTATTATGTCCAGACGGGCATACATGAGCTCAATAATAAGCAATCAAAAGCAAAAAATATCAACGTATAAGGCTTCATCTTGACGGTGGAAACTTCCACGAGGAATGGAAATTATATTCTTCAACTATAATATATTATTATATTTGGAGAGTTAATAAATAGATAATTCAAATTGGGAATAAATATTAATAGTGTAATTAAATTTTCAACAATGGTGGGTATATTTTAAAATCATGTTCAATGATGGTGATATCAGACTCTTGGCCTTTAGTCCACTTTGTTCTCTCATTCCACATCAACTGTGGGATAGGGATGTGAAACAAAGGAAATAGATATTTGTGGTGAAAAAAATAATCACATGTTTCTTTATTTTTGGACAAACAAATTATCGGGTGTTCTTAAAAACGAACAAAAACTCCAAAATTAAACTCTCTTCCTAAACTCAAATTTCTGAAAAAACAATGTATATTCCTCAAAATAAAGAAGGCTTAGGTAATTAAAATATTAAATATGAGATTACTCTAGTAATTAAAATTCGAATATCTATTTGATCGGAATGAAATGCCTACTTCTAATTATTATTACTGTCATCAAAGGTAGGCTTTTTTTTTTTATCAAAATTAGGAATGCACGACGTGCGTTGCACGTGAACATATTTAAATAAGAAATTTAATTATATTTGTAATTAAATTAAATAATAAATTATAAGTCAAATAATTTATTATTATTTTAATTATTGTTAAATCTAATTATCGATTTATTATACTCCCCTTGGACTACCTAGTCTATTATTTTTACTAGGTATCTCTTTGTCCTTTTTAAATGTTTCCTTTGTTGTTTATAGTGCAACTTAAAAACTGTCGTTCTTGAGTATTTGAACATCTATGTAATAAAAGTAATGCTATATGAATTTAAAAGTAACTTAAAATTAGACTTTATAATCACAATTATTGAATAGATAGTAAGTCCTAATAAATAATAGGATTCATAGTGAAATCAATTGTTATAATTATCAAGTCTAGTTCTTAAGTCTATTTTTCAAATTCATGTAGAATTTGTGACGACACGTATATACATTAATCATTAATACGCTAGTTTAGGTTGTCAATTATGATTCTATATAACTAAGAGTTATTTTTAAAAAATTTAAATAAATAAATGGACTTCAATTATGAATTCTTTATATGAAAACAAGTTGAATGACTATAATATAGGTCAAGTTTCGTAATAATATAACGAATATATATATATATATATATATATATATATATATAATGAAGGCATA
>CM042186.1:3645127-3662490 GCA_023539305.1 Ilex asprella | reverse complement strand
CACTTTCAGTAGTGTCTAAATCCCAAAATCCTCCTTGAATTAAGCAGTCAGTTGTTTGAAGCACAAGTTTCTTACTGGACTCTCATTCATGATCAACAAGGATAAACAATAGATGAGCAATTATAGTTCATTTAAAATGCTTCTATTGCAATACCAATATTCTCCCAATTCTCCTGATTTGAACTGTCAAGAGACAACATGGCGGTTGAAATGAAAGAGCCTGCAGAATCTGAAGCAATACTAGAGAATGTGTGGGCTAATTTTATAGCCAAAGATGATGTTGTCAAGCAAGGTGAAACTACACTCGAATCGTCGAAATCATGGGAAGGACTTCCTAGCCTTAATGGTGGAGAAGGGTCAATGGAAGTTCTTGAAAGGCTACCAAGTCTAGGTAGATGGATATCTATGGGAGCTGAGACATGGGAGGAACTTCTTGATGGTATTATTCCTTCATCCAATACTGAGACCGCACCGTTTCATGATCTTTATTCAGGAAGTACTAACACGCTATCCGAGGAGATGCTTGTTAAATGTGAGACTCAACACATGCCAATACGGGTTGTTACTGACGCAAATGGTATGGAAGTTGATCAGAAGATGGTCGCAAGACACTATAGAGGAGTGAGAAAGAGGCCATGGGGTAAGTATGCAGCAGAAATAAGGGATTCATCAAGGAAAGGAGCTAGAGTTTGGCTTGGGACTTTTGACACAGCCGAGGAAGCTGCTTTGGCTTATGACAAGGCTTCACTAAGAATTAGAGGCCCTTATAAGGCATATCTTAACTTTCCAATTGAGACAGTTGCTAAAGCCATGGGAATTATCCATTCAGAAAATTTGTTGAATCCTTCAACAATTACTTCTCAACCAACAGATGATTCAGCTGGCACATTTCTTGGTTGGGGGAACATAAATGCTAACTCTCGGAAAAGAAAATTGAGCGAGCGGGCAGAAAACAAGGACTTGGTTATGAAATTGAGCTCAATTTCAACTCCAGTTCGACCAGTCACAATGGAGCCGCGGTCGAAGAGAATGGCTAGATTGGAGGAGACATTTGGGATTGACTTTGGTATAATGGAGTTTCAGGATCTTGGAGGTGATTACTTGGACAGTTTATACTGCAATCTTTGTGACAATTTTTAGATCATGTTTCAAAATTTAAAAAAAAAAATTATATATGAGACAATGTGATCTATTTATGTCCATATGTTTACTTCTGTGTATACAAGTTCAAGATATTAATTGGCTGTATTATTGTCTAATTAGACTTGGGTGGTGTGAGAATGTATATTTGCAACCACAAAATGTACAGTTTCCTGTAATTCTCATTAGTCATCACACTCAATTGTCAATTTAGTACCACTCGAGCTAGTAGTTTAGTGGTAAGCCGTATGCGTTTAGGGTCGTCATTGACTCTCATATAGTTACTAAGGAGGATTAGATTCACGGGAACAATGCAGTTTGCTGTTTGACTTTGATGACGTTGTCGTTATGGACTGCCTTTATGGGTTATTAGTTATGACTCGAATTAGATATTCTACAGTAGTATAGACCCAATTGTCACTCCCAAGGAAATTTATTATCTACTTATCACCCTCCCCCCTCCACCCCTCTTTAAATCAGCCAAAAAAAAGAGTGTCAATACAGCTTGAATTTTGTTTATAAGAAATGCATTAAATTGGTAAATAAGATGCATTTATTTCAAGAGGACCAAACATACTCTTGAAATAAACTGGGTTTAATCTGGGTGGTCTCCTTTTTTTTACGTCGAGGTTATACAACGGGTCTATCCTTACCAAAGGGAAGGATTTGTAACTTGTATCTTTCCTTTAGGGTTATTTTCTACTTTCTTTTGTCATTTGCTTTGAGGATTGGATTCTATTCTTCTTTCAAATTTAGTACTCGACAAAAATAAATTATGAGAGAATCAATTTAAGAGGTTTGAAAATTTTCATTGAAGATCTATTACTACATAAAAGTCATGTGATACTCGTCAATAATAACCCGCGGGGTGGAGATAAATCGACATTAATTTTAGATGAAACAGTAAAAAAGAAATGATTGTTTGTGATCTAATAAAAAATATGGTTAGTACTAACAAGAATATATGATGTGATTAATTAAAACAAATCGATTGACGCTGAGCAATATTTAACATATACGAACTCAAAAACAATTCGAACTCTGAACACAAAGATAAGACTTGATTGTAAAGCTTTGTATGCGTGCATCTTATTCAAGAATCTGGGCACATTCATTGAATGACTTTTCCTTCCTTCTTTCCTTTCACTAAGCTGACAAAAGAGAAAAATCATCATGTCTTTATCAACGTTTTGAAGAGACAATAGTCAAAATCCTGCCCATTGAATTGTGCAGGTTAGGTGCAATATGGGGAAAAAATGTTCAACCAGGCTAATCCACGTAATTTATCGATAGTAAAACGTTTTGTTTCGACAATAGGTTGAAGTTAACTTTTTACGTTGGACACTTTTTGCCACGCCCCTTTGCCAAAGTGAAATTTTTTTACTTCATGCTTAGGGCCAAAACAAAAGCCCCTTATTGTTATAGTGCAGATAAAAATGTGCGACAATGAAGGGTAACACAATGATACCGCCTGTCATATCAAAATTTACCTCTCGTTGTTGATGTTGTTCTGATTTTGTGTAGTAATTAATCATGAAAATAAAAAAATAAAATATTGAAATATTAAAAATTTTCGTGTGTCCAATTATGATTTGATGAAAATAAAGATGTATAATACTGAAAACTAATTTTTTAGTACGGTAATTGAACCGAATAAAAGGGGACAACTTCATTTTGGTTTCTTCATTTTGGAGATGCTTGACAAGGTTCCATTTCAGTACTTTCTTTTCTGAGAAATGCTATGTACAATAATGGGTCGGTGCTGTGTTTTAACGGGTTTATGTTAAAAAATATTTCACCATGCTTGATTCATTTATTGATTCGTATCTAAATAATTATGTCTTATTGAATTCGTGTCGTGTATCAATTGTGTATAACCAGCACATAAACAAGTTATATCGTATTTTTTTTTGATTGGTTTCACACACACCCGATTTATTTATTAATCGTGTCGTATTGGGTCTATTAATTTACGAAACGGATGATTTAAAAAAAACTCAAATCCTCTAATTTTATATTGTGTCCGTGCCGTGTTTACAAGTTTTGTCATATTTTGACACCACTATTTTGTGTTCAAATCTATAATTTATAAAAAAAAAAAAAAAATCACCCGCAAGCCTAGTTTTCCTCGTGTACTAAATTGTATATTAAAAATTATTTTCCCTTTAATAATCAATGTAAGATTTGATGTTTCTTACGTCATTGCTTACTAAAAAAAACTCTAATTGCTTACTACCAACCCCCAAAATTTACCCACAAGCCTTGTTTTTCTCATCGAAATATCACTGTCTTGGCAGCAGTATTTAGTCTAGAAGTCAGGCGGTGGGTCCTAATTCTCATGGTCTAATTGTATATTAAACATTAATTTCGCTTTAATAATCAATAATCCATTAAGATTTGATGTTTCTGACGTAATTGCTTACTACCAAACCTCAACTATTTTGAATGAGACTCGAATTATGGTACCAGAAAAATATTTTCTGGTCGTCGTGCATTTACTTTTAATTAATAAGAAGTCGTCTTGCGTACTAAAATCAGTACCGTAGTATAGGGATGACACGGCCAATTAACACAACATGAAATTATATAATTTGAATCTTTATTAAATCATCCGTTTTACAAACGGATGGATCTTACATGACATGATTAATAAATAAATCAGGTATGAATGACACCAATTAAAAAAAAATATGACACAATTCATTTATTATCAATTATATACACGATTCATATATTATTAGGTAGGAATTTAATATTTTTCAATATGAACCCACAACAACCCCATAAAAATTTATTACGAACCCGCCTCATCCGATACGATTGACAAACTTATTAGTCTTTACCCATTTGAATTGTTTCTCTTTCCCATTATACCCTTCCATTGCCCCTATAAATAGAAGGGCTTTGGTCCTGGAGAGAGAGAGAGAGAGCTAAGCTTAAAAGTATATAACAATGGTGGGAGGCGAAGAAGTGAGGAACAAACAGGTGATATTTAGAGACTATGTCAGTGGTTTTCCCAAGGAATCTGATATGTACATTACCACAGACAAGACCTTACATTTGAAGGTTCCTGAAGCCTCAAATGGTGTTTTGGTGAAGAATCTCTACTTGTCTATTGACCCTTACATGCGTCTTCGCATGCAAAAAAATGGGGACATTGATGGTTTGTTAACTTCCTACACCCCTGGTTCTGTATGTCTCTCTTTCTCTCTTAGATTTGTTATTTGAATCCTTCAATTACGTCTCATGATTGTTATTTTTATACTATCTCAAATTACAGATATTGAAAAAGTGTATTTTACTACGTAAACATTCTCGTTTTGAAAACATGAAGTTTATTTTCTTTTGAGGTAATGTGAAACCAATACAATTAGTTGAAAGAACGATTTGTAAAAACCCAATGGTTGAGGGGGTCAAATATAATTTAGGATAAAATGCACTTTTAGCCCCCAAAAGTATGCTTTTAATGTATATTTGGTCCCAATCTTTCAATTGTGTGTATTTGGGCCCTAAGATTTTTTATTGATGTTTGAAATTGGACCAAGTAAATACAAATCAGGTACCAGATAGACACAGTTAAAAGATTAGAGATTAAATAGACACTACATGCATACTCTTTTTGCTCAGTGTGTTGTATGGGACCCATTACCCTTTAATTTATTATTTATTAAAAGGGTTAAATAGTTTGCCGTGGTGTGTTGTATGGGACCCATTTCCCTTTAATTTATTATTTATTAAAAGGGTTAAATAGTTTGCAGTGTTGAGGGATAGACTCCCTCTGCTCTTAGTTTTTAATTGATTGATTAAGACTTGCAGGTGATAAGTGGACACGGAGTTTGTAAAGTGGTGGATTCGGGGCACCCAGATTTCAAAAGGGGTGAATTAGTTTGGGGGACAACAGGATGGGAAGAGTACACTCTCATTACGTCACCTGAATCCCTTTTCAAAATTCAGCACACCGATGTTCCCCTTTCCTACTACGTAGGACTTCTTGGTATGTTTGTTTAAATATTTGCAAATTAGTTCTTACGGATAATCTAGTGGTATGGGTTAGAATTGAAATCAAACGTAAATTCAGATATTTTAGATTCAATTTTCATTGTGATTCATAATTTAATCGTTATTTGTGACTAGTGGGTAATTATTAATATTTGGTGTTTACTTTTTAGGGGCGCATTTAATGTTATTATACTTTGAAAAGATTTCTCATCACATGAAAAAAATAGAGTAAATTATGTGTTTAGCCTTCAAATTATGACTCTTGTATCAATTAAGCCCCTAAACTATCTAATTATTTCAATCAAGCCTTTCTGTTAGGGTTTCTAACGGAAGGTTGTGGAGCATTGTTGGTCACGTGCCTTCATCAGGGGCATTGTAGGCAACCCAATTAAATACACGAGGAAATTAGATGATTTGGTCGAGTTGTGTGAGACTTGTGGTTTACCCAAAACATATGATAGTATTGGAATGGAAGGTATTGAAGTATTTGCCGATATTTTGAACATGTATCTAATATCTGGTGATTTTTTTTTCCTTTCAAGGTATGCCTGGTCTGACTGCTTATATTGGATTTTATGAGATTTGTACTCCAAAGAAAGGAGAGAAAGTATTTGTTTCTGCAGCATCTGGTGCAGTTGGCCAGGTTGTTGGGCAATTTGCAAAACTGATGGGTTGCTATGTTGTTGGTAGTGCTGGAAGCAAAGAAAAAGTGAGTTAACCTTCATTAACTTAACCAAAAAATTGTATCTTTGTCCTATCTCAGGTTGTTCTGCTTACGTTTCGCATATCGAACCTTTAACTATATTTATTAGTTTCATAGTATTGCCCCCTTAACCATCACATTTCATACAAACTACCCCCTATTTGACACAGAAAAAATGGTATTTTCCTTCATATGTAGACATTTCCTGTTCATGTTGGATTTGGCTTTGGGGTAATGTTAAATCCATTTAAGTATTTGAGAGAATATTAGAATAATGGCATAAATTCATTGGTTAATTGGGCAAAGTTATAGCAAGGTTATTAGAATCCAGATCGCCCAATACACTTTTTCTTTAATTCATTTCTTTACACATCATCCATCATTAATAAGTGAGAGATTCACTATTGATGACTGAGCGACCCACTTGTATATAATGTGTTTCACTTCAATGGATGATAGATGATGTGTCAAGAAAAAAATTGAGGATAAAGTGAATTGGAGTAAATCTCACTCTGAGTTATTGTTAAAGAGGCCAATTTTTTATCAAAAAAATGGAGTATTTGGTTGTCTTGTGAAGTCTTTTGTTATTTGTATGATTTGACTCTGGGAGAAACAATAGAGAAAATGATATTTGTACTTGATTTGAAGATCTAATCGTGAGACATACTTTAATGTAACAATTGTATTGAAAGTGTGTTTTATCTAACATTAGAGCTCACAATAAAATACACATGACATGTCATAGACCTTTAAATTGACAAGAACAATATACCAACAAAGTTAAAAGTTTAGTAGGAAGAGGGCATTGGATGACTTTATTCTAAACACTAATTATCATATTTTTTTTGGCTTTAAACTCTGGATAAGGTTGACCTCTTGAAGAACAAGTTTGGGTTTGATGATGCTTTCAATTATAAGGAAGAGCATGACTTGGATGCAGCTTTGAAGAGGTATGTTTTTATCATTAACAGAAGCGTAGTGTAGTTGGAATTGTCACTTTTTGGTGGGGTGTCAATTTTATCCATTAACACGAACTCGGTCCAGCATAAAATTTGAAAATAACACGATTGGTTGACACGAGTAATAAATGGGTAAAATTAAAGTTTGACATGAATAACATGATTAATGAGGACTGTAGATAGAAAATAAGTATTTAGTAAATATTGTAGACAAAAAATAAGAATTTTTTATTTTTTGTTAAATAGTATTATAGGAGTTGTTATAGCATTAAATAATTTTTTAGTGACACGAATCCGACACGTACCGAAAAATAATTCGACACAAAATAACATGACCGAAAGTGACACGATACAAAAAATGACACGACACGACTGACACCCCTATTTTTTGGGTTTTATTTTGGTTTTGTGATGTAGTCCTCTAGCTTGCTGCTTAAAATTTTTGATAGGATTGTCAATGGGTCTTGTTGTGTTGTGTTGTGTTTTAAAGCTATACAAGACATGTCTTGTTAACTTTTAGTTCAACACATACCCAACAGATTTGTAATCTTGGTATTGTATGGGATTCTTATGGTGCTGAACCGAGTTTATGTTGACTTGTTTTTAATATGTTTAGTTGGTCCATACAATACCATTGACATCTGATTGCCACTAGGTACTTCCCGGAAGGTATTGACATTTACTTTGAGAATGTTGGGGGAAAGATGCTAGATGCAGTACTTCTCAATATGAAAATTCATGGTCGGATTGCTATGTGTGGAATGATCTCCCAATACAACAATATCCACGAACCTGAAGGAGTAAAAAACTTGATGTATCTCATCTACAATCAAGTTCAAATGCAAGGATTCGAGGTTTTAGATTATTATCACCTCTATTCCAAGTTTTTGGAGATTGTACTGTCTTACATCAGAGAACGAAAGATAACATATGTGGAAGACATTGTTGAAGGCCTTGAGAGCGGCCCTGCGGCTCTTGTAGGTATTTTTAGTGGCTTGAACATTGGAAAACAGGTGATTGTAGTTGCTCGTGAATGATTCAAGTTTCGTGCAGGTGATTATGCAGTAGGAGGGTTAGTTGAGTTATGTCGTGTTACTTTTAAATTGTGTTGCTTCTATTCATGTCAATATTTTTGGACATTGTATTGTGTTAGATGAGAGAATAAATGATAACATCAAGAAACAAATGCTAATAGTTTCTCGTGAATGATTCCTACTACATTCAAGTGATGATGTATTCAGTTCTTCTATGTGTTTTGAGTTACATTTGTGAATATAGACGATGTCAATCGATTTGTATAGTATTATAATCGTGTTGTGTTATGTGGAGCCATATCATTTTTGGGTTTGCAACATTTAAGTATTTGTCAATTTAAGAATTAAAAAAAGGAGAGAAATATTAGGTAAAGAAAGATACATCAAGGTTAAATGGGGAGTCTATCCTTACCAAAGGGAAGGATTCATCACTTGTATCTTTCTTTTTGAATTATATTCTATTTTGTTTTGTCATTTTTTGTGTGGATTGTATTGTGTTGTTCTTTTAGATTTTGTATCTAAAATAGTAATCAATCGTTGTGTTGGGGGACTTGAGAGTCCATTTATCTAAGACTCAATACATATATTTGTAATTCATACCCACCTATAAATCTGATCCAGTATTCTCTACAAACATTGCATTCACCTATTCTTTTACAAGAGTTCGCTCTTCCTAGAACTAAACTTTTTTGGCCTTTATGAGTTACTATATTACCATTCTATGAAAAGTTTTTGTGCTCTGGCCCATGCCCTACTCTTTTTCCAAGTTCAGTTTCCACATCTTCAAATACCAAGAGCCCACCACTTTTATCTTCCCTACTTTTTTTTTAAGTTGTGTTTCCATGACTTCGAATACCAAGAGCCCACCACTTTTCTTAAAAGTTATCATCAGTATTAGCACACTACACCCCTTCCCGAGAGTTTACCCAGTATCGTCAGCCTTCGACTCTAATATCATTTTGTTGGAGAACTAGGGAGCCTATTGATCTAAGACCCAATACACATGTCTAGACCTCATACCCATCAGAAATTTAGCATACATTAACTTATGTAAGTCTTCTAGTAATAAGTCATTTTTATCTCTGTAGAAGAGAATGTTTATCACAGTATGCTTTCAAACAAATTATTGTCCAGATGAGAGGAATCATATCTAAATTATTCAAAAGAATTGTATACACAACACTCTCCTCTCATGTTATTTGCAATCTCCCAACAGGTGAAAATGTGACATTTTCTTAAATTGTTGTGTGTATTAAATGCATAATGCTATAAATGTAAGATTGAGTATAACGCTGCTATTAAGTTTAGAAGTGGTAATTTATGGCATAATTTAGAGACTTGTTTGAAAGTAACCATGATGTGAGCTAGTTAATTTTAAGTCAAAGTCAACAGTCTATTACTACACGGTCTTTGAAGTTTAACGAGGAAAAATTTTGAGAGATGTTAATACGTGCAATAATTAGACATGATTTGCCCTTTTAGTTCGTTGAGTATGAATGTGTTAGACAAATCTTTAGTTACTTAAATCCAAATGTCAAATTTATTACAAGAAACATAGCTAAGGTTGTTATTTTGAAATTGCATGCAAAAGAGATGTGTAAGTTGTTTATTATCTTGCATGACATACTTGATAGGATTAGTTTGACTTCTGATTTGTGGACATCTATTACTACTGATGAGTATTTAAGTCTCACAGCACATTTCATCGACAAAGATTGGGTATTACAAAGGATAATTTTGAATTTCTCTTACATGCTTCCTCCAAATAGTGGCATTGCACTGAGTGACAAGATTTATGGTTTGTTGACAAAATGAGGTTAAGAAAAAGTTGTTTTCAATTACTTTGGATAATGCTTATGCAAATGATGTAATGGTCGATATGCTTAAGAATCAAGTTAATTTGATAGATGTTTTTCTTGGTGATGGTGGGTTTTTTTAATATTCGTTGTTGTGCTCATATTCTAAACTTGATTGTGTAAGAGAGATTGAAAGTAGTAGATCTACATGTGAAAAAAGTCAGAGAGAGTGTCAAGTATGTAAAATGTTCTCAGGCAAGAAAGCAAAAATTATTAGAGTGTGTTGCACATATATCTTTAGATAGCAAGAAAAATTTAAGGCAAGATATTCCTACTAGATGAAACTCAACATATTTGATGCGTGCAAGTGCAATTTACTACCGTCGTGGCTTTTGTCATTTGCAACTTGTGAATTCTAATTTTAAGCATTGCCCATTTCAAGAGGAATGGATCAAAGTTGAAAAGATTTAGGTGTTTTTAAAAAATTTCTATGATACTACTGTTATCTTTTCTAGCTCCAAGTACCCAACATCAAACTTGTACTTTCATCAAGTTCTCAGTATTTAACTGACTTTGAATAGAGAAATGCAAAGTTTGGATACTTTTATGAGAAGAATGTATTGTCAAATGTATGAAAAATTTGAGAAATATTGGTTGGAGTATAGTGTGATATTGGTTATTATAATTGTGTTTGATCCTCGCTATAAATTTGACTTCGTGGAGTGGTGTTATAAGAAGCTTTATGGTGAAGGCTCTCTTAAATATTTTCATGTTCGAAACAAACTTTTTTCTCTATTTGATGAGTATATGAGCAAATCTGTTGTCACCTCTTCTTCTCAATCATCGACAATCCCTCGTGATAGTCTAGTTGCTTATGAGCCAATTTTGAACCCAGAACCTGTATTAGATTTGGCGATAAGTTTTTGTCATTGAGAGCAATGCATCTGGTCTTAAAACACAAAACACAAAAAATTCAATTGCAATTGTATTTGGACAAGTTTAAGGTTGCCATAAAAACAAAACTTCTTGCTCTTGATTATTGGAGAGCTCATCAGTATAATTATCCGGAACTTGTTGTTATGGCTCGTGATATGTTGACTATTTCAATTTCTATGATTGCTTCGGAATCAACTTTTAATATTGGTGGTCAGGTTCTTGACCACTATTATAGTGCTTTCAAGCCTCACGTTGTGGAGGTTTTGATGTGCACTAGAGATTATTATATGCAGAAAAAGTTAATAAATATAATTTGTGATGACTGTGATATTTAATTGTTTTCATAAAATATTGAATTCTTATTTATATGCTTTCTTTATTGTCATTTAGAAAATTCATAAGTGCAATTGGAAGAGCTTGTAGATATTATAAATTCGACTTTGAACAAAAATGAGGTTGCGTTAGTGCGACGTTCAAATGTGGTTGTGGATCTTGATTGTTGATGTGTGTGAGTCATAAAACCTAACTCTTCTTCTCAATCTTGTGTTTGTTTTTATTTTTGGTCACAATAATCATTTCATCTCTATTTGGGTTAAAAGCTTAATATGTTTGTTGGCAGGATGTTGGCTAGATTTAGGAGAGGAAGAGCATTTGAAAGATATTTGTAATATTGCTTTGAGATATTTGTATTATTTTGGGATATTTGTAATGCTTTGGATATTTATTTTTTGGAATTTGTAATGCTTTGAGGATTTGTATTTTGAGATTTGTAATGTTGTGAAGATTTGTATTTGCTTTGGGATATTTGTAATGTTTTTAATGCTTTTTTTTTTTTGTAAAACAGGTCTAAATTTTTTCTTTTTTGTTGGGTCGTGTTAGGCGAGTCGGTTCGTGTTTACCTGAACACAACCTGTATAAATCTCAGGCCACAAGTTGTGTCGAGTTAGTCTTGTTTCGAGTCAAGTCATGTTAGTGTTCAGATGACTTAACTTGTTTAACTCGCGGGCCGTGTTTGGGATAATGTGTTTTCAACCCAAACCCCACAAGACACGAGCCAGACAAGATACGGGACGACACGATACAACATGATTGCCATCCCTAAAAATTTGGCATGCATCAATTTTGTCGAGTCTACAAACAATAAGTTGATTTTATCTCTATAGAAACAAAACCCTATATCACAAGACATGTTTATTGTGATATACTTCCGAACGAATTAGTATCCTGATGAGAGAAACCAAATCTAACTTAATCAAAAGAATTATACACACAACACTCTCCTCTCCAATTATATTTAATCTCTCAACAGGTGTAAATGTGGCACTTTGTTAAACTATTGAGTGCACCGAATGTAAATTGAGTCATTGCTTTCTTTCTACATCTTTATTACTCACTTAAATTTCATCATAAATTTGGCATAAATTAATTCAGATAAGTCTGCAAGTAGTAAGTTTTTTTTTATCTCTGTAGAAGAGAAACCCTATATCACAATACATACTTATTGCGGTATGCTTCCGAAGAGTTATTCTCCAGATGAGATGAACCAAATTTAAATTACCCAAAAAAATTGTACACACAACACTCTCCTCTCCCATTATTTGAAATCTTTCAACAAGTGCAAATGTGATACTCTCTTAAACTATTGTGAACACTATACGCACAGTGAATTCTTACTTTCTTTCCGCACCTTTATTGCTCATTCACATTTCATCATAAAATTAGCATATATTAATTCAGATAATTCTTCAAGTAGTAATTCGATTTTATCTCTATAGACAAGAAACCCTAAATTGCAATACATGCTTATCGAGGTATGTTTCTGAACAAATTATACTCTAGATGAGAGAAACTAGATTTGTATTACCCAAAAAAATTGCGCAAACAATACTCTCCTCTCCAATTATTTGAAATCTCCCAACAAGTGCAAATGTTACATTTTCTTAAACTGTTGTGTGTACATAATGCAAGATGAGATAAACCAAATTTATATTACCCAAAAAAATTACACAAACAATACTCATATCTCAAATTATTTGAAATCTCTCAAGTGCAAATGTGACACTTTCTTAAATTGTTGTGTGCACATAATGCAAAATGAGTCTTTACTTTTTTTAACACCTTTATTATTCATTCACATTTCATTAGAAATTTGGCATACATTAATTCGGGTAAGTCTGCTAGTAGTAAGTCATTTTTATCTCTTTATATGAAATACCCTATGCAACAATACATATTTCTCGCAGTATACTTTCGAACGAATTATTCTTTTGATGAGAGGAACTAAAATTAAATCACCCAAAAGAATTGTACACAAAATAGTCTCCTCTCCGTTATTTGAAATCTTTTAGTAAGTGCAAATGTGAAACTTTCTTGAACTATTGTGTGCACTGAATGCACAGTAAGTCCTTAATTTCTTTCTACATTTTTATAACTTATTCACATTTCATAAAAAAATTGGCATACATTAATTCAAGTACGTCTACAAGTAGTAACTCATCTTTATCTATGTAGAAGATAAACCCTATATCACAACACATTTTTATCGTGATATGCTTCCTAACAAATTATTTTTTAGATGAGAGGGACCAGATCTAAATTACCCAAAAGAATTGTACACACAATACTCTCCTCTCCTTTTTTTTTTTTTGCAATCTCTCAAAAGGTGCAAATAGAGCATTTTCTTAAATTGTTGTGTGTACTAACTGTACAGTGAGTTATTACTTTATTTTTATACATTTATTAGTCATTCACATTTCACCAAAAATTTGACAAATATTAATTCAGGTAAGTTTGCAACTAGTAAGTCGTTCTTATTTCTGTAGAAAAAAAAACTCTATATCACAATACATGTTTATCGTGGTATACTTCCGAATGAATTATTCTCTAGATAAGAGTAACTGGATCTAAATTACTCAAAAGAATTATACACACAACATTCTCTTCTCTCGTTATTTGCAATCTCTCAATATGTGCAAATGTGGTACTTTTTTCAATTTTTGTGTGCATTGAATGCACAGTGAGTATTTATTTTATTTCTGCATGTTTATTACTCCGTCATAGTGAGTCATAGTGTTTTTTTTTAATTGGGGAAAAATTTTAATTAATAATTAATAAAGAATTTTACTATAATTAATGGTTAATAATGGTGTTAATTGTAAAATGATATATAATGTTCTCTTACTTTCATAACTTTTTATTTAGATTATTTAAACTTTTCCATAAAAAGAACAAGAAACAAAAAAAAATGATCTGCTGAAATAAATTCATGGACTAACCAGTAGGATCATTACCCAAAATAATTGCATACATAAATCCCTTCCCTCCCGTTATTTGCAACTTCTCAACTGGTGCAGTGTATCACTTTCATAAATTGTTTTGAATTCTTACTTTACTTTTACACCTTTATTACTCATTCACATTTCATAAGAATTTTGACATATATTAATTCAGGTAAGTCTACATGTAGTAAGTTATTTTTATCTTTGTAGAAAAGAAATCTTATATCACAATACATGCTTATCGTGATATACTTTCGAACGAATTATTCTCTAGATTATAGGAACCAAATCTAAAATACCCAAAAGAAGTGTACACACAATTGTCTCTTCTCCCGTTATTGGCAATCTTTCAACAGATGCAAATGTGAAACTTTTTTAAACCGTTGTGTGCACTGAATGCATAGTGAGTCATTACATTCTTTTTATACTTTTATCACTCATTCACATTTTATTAGAAATTTGGTGTACATTAATTCAGAAAAAGTCTACAAACTATTGAGTCATTTTTATCTATGTAGAAAAAAACCTATATCACAATATATGTTTATCGCGGTATAGTTCCGAAAGAATTATTCTGCAGATTAGAGAAACTAAATCTCAATTACCTAGAAAAATTGTACATACAACACTCTACTCTCCAATTATTTTACAATCTCTCAACATGTACAAATGTGACACTTTCTTAAACTATTGTAGGCATTGAATGTATAGTGAGTCTTTATCTTCTTTTTACATCTTTTTTCTCATTCACATTTCATGAGAAATTTGGCATATATTAATTCAGATAAGTCTGCAAATAGTAAGTCATTTTTATCTCTATAGAAAAAAAATCTTATATCACAATGCATATCAATTACGATATGCTTCTAAAAATATTATTCTCCATATGAGAATAATTAGATCTAAATTATCCAAAAGAATTATACACAAAACACTTTCCTCTCCAGATATTTGCAATATCACAACAGGTGCAAATGTGACACTTTCTTCAACTATTGTGTGTATTGAATGCACAGTGACTCCTTACATTTTTCTACACATTTATTACTTATTCACATTTCATCAGAAATTTGGCTTACATTAATTCGGATAAGTCTACAAGTAACAAGTCATTTTATCGATGTAAAAGAGAAACCCTATATCACAATACATGTTTGTCGTGGTATACTTCGGAATGAATTATTCTCCAGATTAAAGAAACTAGAATTAAATTACTCCAAAGAATTGCACACACAACATTTTCTCTCTCATTATTTACAATCTCTCAACAGGTGCAAATGTAACATTTTTTAAACTATTGTGTGCATTGAATGTAGAATGAGTCCTTACTTTCTTTTTACATCTGTATTACTTATTCAGATTTCATCAAAAAATTGGCATATATTCATTCAGGTAAATCGACAAGTAGTAAGTCGTTTTTATCTCTATAGAAAAAGACATCATATATCACAATATATGTTTATCATGGTATGCTTCCAAACGAATTATTCTACAAACTAGAGGAACCGGATCTAAATTACCCAAAAGTATGTACACATAATTGTGTCCTTTCCCGTTATTTGCAATCTCTTAACAAGTGGAATTGTGGCACTTTCATAAACTATTGTGTGCAATGAATGTACACTGAGTCCTTACTTTCTTTTTATACATTTATCACTCATTCACATTTCAATAGAAATTTGGCATACGTTAATTCAGGTAAGTCTAGCATACAAGTAGTAAGTTGTTTTTATCTCTGTAGAAGAGAAACTTTATGTTACTTCCCCAAAGAATTGTATACACAACACTCTCATTTCCTGTTCTTTGTAATAACCCTACAGGTGTAAATGTGACACTTTCTTAAATTGTTATGTGCATTTAATGCACAGTGTGTTCGTATTTTCTTTCTACTTACTCAATCACATTTCATTAGAAATTTGGCATACATTAATTCAGGTAAGTCTTCAAGTTGTAAGTCATTTTATCTCTATAAAAGATAAATATTATATCACAATACAAGCTTATTGTGGTATGATTCCGAAAAAATTAGTATTTAGATGAGAGGAACTAGATCTAAATTACGCAAAAGAATTGTATACACAACCTTTTTCCCTCCCATTATTTCAAATCTCTCAACATGTACAAACGTGAAACTTTCTTAAATTATTGTGTGCACATAATACATAGTGAGCCTTCACTTTCTTTTTAAATCTTTATTACTCATTCACATTTTATCATAAATTTTGCATATATTAATTCATGCAAATCTACAAGTAGTAAGTCGTTTTTATCTTTTTAGCGAAAAAATCATATATCACAACGTATGCTTATTGCGATATGCTTTCGAACGAATTATTCTCCGGTGTAGAGGAACTGGATCTAAATTACCCAAAGAATTGTATACACACTACTCTCCTCTCACATCATTTGCAATCTCTCAAAATGTGCAAATATGATATTTTCTTAATTTGTTGTGTGCACTGAATGTGCAGAGAGTATTTATTTTATTTCTACACTTTATGACTCTATCACAATGAGTCATATTATTTGTTTAATTGGGGTAAAAACATATTTAGTAGTTAATTAAGGATTTTATTACCATTAATGGTGGATAAAGGGGATATATATATTGCTATTTTTCATTTTTGAATAAAAGAAAACATTCAAATAAGATAAAAAAATTATCGTATGGATTTGGAATTCATGTTCTTCTATTGTAAGGTTGTGAATCAATGTTCTCCTATTTTCACAATTTTGTCTTCAGATTATTTAAACATTTCCATGCAAATAACAAGAAACAAAAAAAAAAAATGATCTATTGAAAGAAATTCACAAATCAACCACAGGACCATAACCCTAAATAATTGTACACCTATCACTCTTCTCCCGTTATTCTCAACTTTTTAACTAGTGCAAATGTAGAACTTTCTTAAACTATTGTGCGCACTGAATGTAGAGTGAGCTTTCACTTTCTTTCTACATCTTTATTATTCATTCACATTTCATCATAAATTTGGCATACATTAATTCATGTCAATTAGCAAGTAGTAAGTCGTTTTTATCTCTTTAGAAAAAAAATCTTGTATCACAATACATGTTTATCATGGTATGCTTCCAAACTAATTATTCTCCGGAGCAGAGGAACCTGATTTAATTACCCAAAAGAAATGTATACACAATACTCTTCTTCCAATATTTGCAATCTCTCAAAAGACGTAAATGTGATACTTTCTTAATTTGTTGTGTGCACTGAATGCACAGTGAGTATTTACTATATTTCTACATCTTCATTTCTCCATCACAATGAGTCATACTATTTTTTAATTGGGGGTTGAAAAGTACTTAATTAGTAGTTAACTAAGGATTTTATTACCATTAATGGCGGATAAAGGGGTTAATTTTAAAAATATATATTGTAGTTTTTTATTTTGGTGAAAAGAAAATAATGAAATGAGATAAAAAAAATTATCCAATGGATTTGGAATCCATGTTCTCCTATTGTTTGGTTGTGAATTAATGTTATCCTATTTTCACAACTT
>CM042186.1:3620743-3644727 GCA_023539305.1 Ilex asprella | reverse complement strand
ATATATATATATATTGTTTTTTTTTTAATTTTTGGTGAATAGGAAACAATGAAATAAGATAAAAGAAAATTATCTTATGAATTTGGAATCCATGTTTTCCTATTGTTTGGTTGTGAATCAATGTTTTCCTATTTTCACAACTTTGTTTTCGGATTATTTAAATTTTTCCATACAAATAACAAGAAACAAAAAAAATTGATCTATTGAAAAAAATTAACAGACCAACCATCGGGACCATGACCCTAAATAATGGTACACTTGTCACTTTCTTCTCCCACAATTTTCAACTTCTCAACAAGTGCATATGTGACACTTTCTTAAACAGTTGTGCACACTGAATGTACATTGAGTCCTTACTTTTTATTACACATTTATTACTCATTCAAATTTCAACAAAAATTTGGCATACATTAATTCATGTAAGTTTTGCATGTACTAAGTCATTTTTATATCAAAAGAAAAGAAACCCTATATCACAATATATTGTTATTGCGGTATGTTTCTAAACAGATTATTATCCGGATATGAGCAATCAGATCTAAATTACCCAAATAAATTGTAAACATAATTGTCTCCTCTCTCGTTACTTGTAATCTCTCAATAGGTACAAATGTGACAATTTGTTAAACTATTGTGTGCATTAAATACACAGTGAGTCCTTACTTTTTTTCTATACATTTATCACTCATTCATATTTTATCAGAAATTTGGTGTACATTAATTGAGGTAATTCTACAACTAGTAAGTCATTTTTATATATGTCGAAAAATAACCTTATATCACAATACGTGTTCATTGTAGTACGCTTCCAAATGAATTATTCTCCAAATGAGAGGAACCAGATCTAAACCACTGAAAAGAATTGTACACATAACAATCTACTCTCCAATTATTTGCAATGTATCAATAGGTGCAAACGTTACACTTTCTTAAACTGTTGTAGACACTGAATGCACATTGATTTCTTTCTTTATTTTTACATCTTTATTGGAATATCGATAAGTCTGCAAATAATAATTCATTTTTATCTCTGTAAAAAAAAAAACCTTATGTCACAATACATGTTTATCGCGATATACTTCCGAACGAATTATTTTTTATATGAGAAGAACCAGATCAAATTTACCCAAAAGAATTGTACACACAACACTCTCCTCTCCCGTTATTTTAAATATCCTTATAGGTGCAAATGTGACACGTTCTTAAACTGTTGTATGCATTCTCATTCACATTTCATCAGAAATTTGACATACATTAATTTAGGTAAGTCTGTAAGTAGTAAGTCATTTTATATCTGTAGAAGAGAAACGTTATATCACAATACATGATTATCGTGGTATGCTTCCAATTGAATTATTATCTAGATGCGAGGAACCAGATCTAAATTACTCAGAATAATTGTATACACAACCTTCTCCTCTCCCTTTATTTCAAATCTCTCAACAGCTACAGATGTGGAACTTTCTTAAACTGTTGTGTGCACTGAGTGTAGAGAGAGCTTACACTTTATTTTTACATCTTTAATACTTATTCACATTTCATTAGAAATTTGACATATATTAATTCATGTAAGGTTACAACTAGTAAGCCATTTTTATCTCTTTAGAAAAAAAAACCTATATCACAATACATGCTTATCGCGATATGCTTCCGAATGAATTATTCTTCATAGTAGAGGAACCGGATCTAACTTACCCAAAAGAATTGTATACACAATACTATCTTCTCCCATTATTTGCAATCTCTCAAAATGTGCAAATTTTGTGCTTTTTTAATTTGTTATGCGCACTGAATGCACAGTGAGTGTTGACTTTATTTCTATATCTTTATTACTCCATCACAATGAGTCATAGTATTTTTTTAATTGGGATGAAAACTTAATTAGTAGTTAATTAAGAATTTTATTACCTTTAATAGTGGACCAAGGGGTTAATTTTAAAATTATATATATTGTTGATTTTCATTTTTGGTGAAAAGAAAACAATGAAATAAGATAAAAAGAAATGTATCCTATGGATTTGTTCTCCTATTATTTGGTTGTGAATCAATGTTCTCCTATTATTTGGTTGTGAATCAATGTTCTCCTATCTTCACAACTTTGTCTTCAAATTATTTAAACTTCTCCATACAAATAACAAGAAACAAAAAAAAAAAAGATTTATTGAAACAAATTCACAGATCAACCATCAAGACCATTACCCTAAATAAGTGTACAATTGTCATTCTCTTCTCTCGTTACTTTCAACCACTCAATAGGTGAAAATGTGACACTTTCTTAAATAGTTGTGCACATTGAATCCTTACTTTCATTTTACACATTTATTACTCATTTAAATTTCATCAAAATTTTGGCATACATTAATTCAGGTAAATATGTATGTAGTAAGTCATTTTTATCGGTGTAGAAAATAAATCCTATATCACAATATATTGTTATTGCGGTATGTTACTAAATAGATTATTATCCAGATAAGAGAAATCAGATCTAAATTACTCAAATAAATTTTAAACACAATTGTCTCCTTTCCCATTATTTGCATTCTCTCAATAGGTGCAAATGCGACAATTTGTTAAACTGTTGTGTGTACTGAATGCAGGGTAAGTCCTTACTTTATTTTTATACCTTTATCACTCATTCATATTTTATCAAAAATTTGATGTACATTAATGCAGATTAGTCTGCAACTAATAAGTCATTTTTATCTATATAGAAGGGAAATTCTATATCACAATACATGTTTACTGCAATATGCTTCCAAAAAATTATTCTCCCAATGAGACGAACCAAATCTAAATTACCGAAAAGAGTTATACACATAACACTCTACTCTCTAATTATTTACAATCTATGAACCGGTGCAAATGTGACATTTTCTGAAACTGTTGTGGGCACTGAGTGCACACTGATTTTTAATTTCTTTTTACATTTGTATGATCCATTCACATTTTATTAGAAATATGAAATTTATTAATTCAAGTAAGTTTGTAAATAGTTTTTATCTCTATAGAAGAGAAATCCTATATCATAATATAGGTTTGTCGCGGTATACTTCCGAACGAATTATTCTTCAAATGAGAAGAATTAGATTTAAATTATCCAAAAGAATTGTACACGTAACACTCTCCTCTCTTGTTATTTGCAATCTCTCAACAAGTGCAAATATGACACTTTATTAAATTGTTGTGTGTATTGAATGCACAACGCGTCTTTACTTTCTTTCTACACCTTATTATGCATTCATATTTCATCAGAAATTTAGCATTCATTAATTCAGGTAAGTCTGCAAATAATAAGTTATTTTATCTGTAGAAGAGAAACCCTACATCACAATACATGCTTATTGTGGTATGTTTCCGATTGAATTATTCTCTAGATGAGAGGAACCAGATTTTAGTTACCCAAAAAAATTGTACACACAACCTTCTCCTCTGTCGTTATTAAAATTTTTCAACATGTGCAACTGTAACACTTTCTTAGACTATTGTGTGCATTGAATGCATAATGAGTCCTTAAATTTTTTTTACACTTTTATTACTCATTCACATTTTATCAGATATTTGGCATATATTGATTCATGAGTCCTTACTTTCTTTCTACACCTTTATTACTCATTCAAATTTCATAAGAAATTTGGCATCGATAGTAAGTCGTTTTTATTTCTATAGAAAAGAAATGCTATATCACTATACATTCTTATTGTGATATGCATTCAAACGAATTATTATCTAGATAAGAAGAATCTGATCTAAATTACCCAAAAGAATTTTATACACAATTGTCTCCTCTCCTGTTATTTGCAATCCCTCAATAGGTACAAATTTGACAATTTTTTAAACTGTTGTGTGCACTAAATGCATAGTGAGTCCTTACTTTCTTTCTACACTTTTATCACTCATTCAATTTTATCTAAAATTTGATATACATTATTAATTCAGGTAAGTCTACTAGTAGTAAGTTATTTTTATTTCTGTAGAAGAGAACTTTACATCACAATACATGTTTATTGCGGTATGCTTCCGAACAAAGTATTCTCCAGATGAGAAGAACCAGGTCTAAATTTAGCATGCTTATCAATAGCTTTGATACATTCTCACAAAATATAAATCTTGTGAGATTTTTTGTTTTTGGGTCATCAAGAGCTTTGAGATAATCACTATAAATTGAGATTCTTTTTAGAAACAAAGAATCTCAAATATGGTAATTAAGAATTTGATCAATGTTTTCGTCATATTAGGTATCCTACGACAGGATGATTACATGAGTCTGGTCCATCTTTTCAATACTCTTATTATTCAAGTACGACTGGATTTTCAGCCCTGACTTGGAGAGATTGGAACTGTAGAATGGGAAAAATTCAGATTGGGACTTGTGGAGATTCTTGTCTCACTTGGATTTATGGTTGGATTTAGATCCCAAAGAAAAAATCAGAGAGAGAGAGAGAGAGCATCAATACCAGTTGCGAGGTATATGTGCACAAGACTAACCAGTAAACTTTCCGGGAAAGGAAAAAAGATGAAAGAAAGAGAGGAATCTTATCACTAATGTTCAAATATTCAGTTGAGTTCAAAGAAAGGCCATAAGGTATTCAAACCTTAATGTTATTGCGAATCGCAACTTCGGAAGTGGTCCATTAATAATAGTAGAGTAGTTTCACCTAGCACAATCAGAACGATATTTCTCTGATTCCAAACAACCCGTCAGTATTGCCCAAGTTTTCTCTAAAAGAACCCATCTTCTAATTGGTAAAATGCTGGAAACTATAAACTGAGAGAAAAAAACTGCAGGAAAACCTAAAGAAAATGAGCAAAGGATACACATAGGACAAAAAAATTCAAATCCCCAAAGAATCATTGAAATATGAAAGATGCACGGATATACAAAAAGAAGCCTTTTTTTTAAAAGTTGATCGATTAATATTTTTTTAGGTGGTTAGAGTCTTCAAACATTCTTGAGTTATTTGCAATTAGGACTGATAATTGAGCCTAGCTACTCGAATTTGGATCGGGTAAGATTCGACTCGACTTAAGCTCGGCTCGAGTATTAAACGAGTTGAATTTGAACAATTATTTAAGCTTGTTTAGAAAACGAACTGAATTTAAACAATTATTTAAATTCATTTAGAAAATGAGCTCGGCTCATTTATATATGAAATAGTCGAACTATTCGGGCTTGGTTTGGATTCAGCTCGTTTTGTACTTGGCTTGGGCTCGACACATCTTCTAAACGAGCCAAGCGTAATCAATTTATTTGGTTTGTTTAAAAAAACGAGCTCGCTAGGCTCGGCTCGATTATCAACCCTATTTGTAATTCCTATATGGGTTTAAGTTAAAGGAAAACAACTACTATTATCCTGATAAAATTATTAAATCTAACATAAATTTTAAGGTTCCTTTGTATGTGATTCAATTTTTTATTTGTAATAATCATTTCTAAGCTTAGGAATTTGAATGAGAATGAAACTCTTTTGTGTGATTTGTACTATAGCATAGTCATGTGGGTCCATTATGAAGTTGAGGATTTGTGGAAACGACAGCATTTACATGTGAGTTTGATTGCAAATAGATATATGGGTCCATTTTATAGCAGAATTGTTCTAAAGAAGATTGCTTTCTGCTAGATTTATCAGCCTTATAGAGTTCTTTGATTGTGCAATTATGCAAAAAGGAGGATTTATAGCTTCTCAAATGCTTAGGATGGCATGTCGGGTTGAGTCATGAACTTCTTGTTTCTTTAAATGCTTTTATCTCATGTTTTTCGTCAAGGGATTGGTTGGCCAGAAAGTTATCATACTTCACAAAAGATTAAGGGAGGTGGACTGGTGGAGGCATGCATTGTTTCCTTTGTGTTAGGCATTCTCCAACCATAGCATCCTTGAGACTTCAGACTTCTTACCAATATTTTGGCAAATGAGAATTTTTGTATCTTTCAGAGGACAAAATGGAATTTTTCCCCCCAAAAATACAACAGAGACTTCTTCTCATGCATTTATTTAATTTATACTCCATTCATATATTTAGTTGGATCTATATCGACTCATTTATTTGATGAGTTTAATGGATCTAACCAATAATAGTTCAAACCCACTAAAATTAAAATTAAATTTAATAATTTTGGGTTGATTTTGTGTACTTTTATCAAAGATTGAAATTTAACACAACAATAGTTCTATTGTGACATGGACGCCAAATGTTCAAGTCACAAAAATAATATCTCTACATGCAAGGGTACTAATCTTTCTTAGACTCCACAATAACCGGAGTCTCGGTTGCCCTTTGTCAAACACTAGGGGTAGTCCGCGTGTTTGAAGACACAGTGTAATGTGAATGGTTTTTAGAGGAATGTTGGTGGCCGTTGAATGAATCTATTTAAGATCGTCGGATGTACTTATTAAAGTTTTTCCTATTTTATATTATAGAAAATTGAGAGACTACAAATGCAACATTTCCTTCTTGTGGCCATTAATTAATACTACACAGCTACCTTCCCTCCACAAAACTATAAACCTAATCTCAACCACGCATCCAATCTCTATCAACAAATGCATTCAAACCCAGCAACCCCCTCTCTCTATTACACATACACACAATTTAAATGGAAAAAGACTACACCATCGTCATTCGTACCATACTGAAAATTATAATTGTTTTAAAGTTAGGTTACATTTTACAAAAGGTATGATTTTACCTTTTAAATGTGCAATCTTACCATTAAAAATAATAATTTTTGGTACTATATTAATTTTTTTTTGGGGTATCATAGTCTTTTCCATGTTTCACCTAACATATTGAGTGTAATGATTATACTACATCATAATTATCACATGGTGTAACTATTTAATGATACTAACCTTCCATGTAAGATACTAACCGTCACATATTTAAAAAGTGAGATTCACTAACTTATTTGTTTGTTTATTATCAAACAATTTCACCACGTGATAATGTTAACTTAATGTTACTGTTACATTAAATATTTATTCCTCACCCACACATACAATTTAAATGGGAAAAGTCTGCGGTATCGGAAAAAATTGGAACAGTAATGCCAATTACAATTTTTTATGATAAAGTTACACTTTTGAAAGGAAAAATTACACTTGTTGAAGGTGAGACCATGATCGATTACAGACCCCATGATCAATCATGGACTTTTGATATAATCCCAACTTTTCATCGTTGAGCACGTCTTTTAAAAATTATAACTTGCGCCTCAAAAAAATTATAATTTAAATTTAAAAAAATTATAATTTTCGATACTTCTGCCAATACCGTCTAGAGGTGGTAATCAAGACGAGCTAAAACTATTCAAAATCAGTTCAAATAAAACTCAGCTCGAGCTCGACTCGTGTTCTAAACGAGCTGAGCGTGAATAATTTTTTAGGCTCATTTAACCTAAAATATTCAATTCAAATTTGCAAAACTCAAATTCAAACTCATTAAACTCGATTAACACCCTGTATTACCGCCTTTCGCACTTGAATGGAGGTAGGCCATTCACACTCGTAACGCCAACCCTCCAGGCGTCCTTTCCAATTCCCACCACAAATCCACGAAAGAACCTTTCAATCCTTCACGTTTATTCACACACCACACGTTTATTCACACACCACACACATTGTATATATACCCACACCCACACATACATACAGCTTTGTGTTGTGCGTACATGTTTTTAGAGTGAGAGAGAGACAGAGGGAGTGTGTTCTTCTTTGTTGAGAGAGAAAGCTCGTCGTAGAGTTCGACAATGGAAGGAGAGGAAGTGAGCAACAAACAGATAATTCTGAAGGACTACGTGATTGGATTTCCCAAAGAGTCAGCCATGATTCTCAAGACGAGTACTATCAAATTGAAGGTTCCAGAAGGTTCGAATGCTGTTCTGTTGAAGAATCTCTACCTTTCCTGTGATCCCTACATGCGATCTCGCATGAGGAAGATGGAAGGGAGCTACGTCGAGTCCTTCATTCCTGGTTCGGTAAGTCATAATTTCAAAATATTATACTCATTGATGGATTTGCTATTGTATAAATAATTCTTAATTACTCAATGGCAGTCATTGAAAGTCAAAACTGTGAAAATTATTCGGGACATTAAAATGGGGACTGTATGTTATTAAAAACTACTAGGGTTAAGTGCAAATTGGTGATTAAAATGTAAACTTAGGCAAATTTATGGTGATTAAAATGTAAATTTGAGTGCAATGGAAAATTTGAGTAAAAAAATGGTAAAAAATTTGATTTGATATATAGATCTTTCTAACAGAAAAAATACGATTTTTTTTAAAAGAAGAGAAACTCAAATTTAAATAAGGACAAACTCAAATTTAAAAGAGGGTAAAATATGACCATTGGATTTTTAAAAGAGAATGAAATCTCACCATTAAATATTTGGGTATGGATTTAAGTCTCTTTTAATATGAGTAAAAAAAATGAGTCTCACTTGATTTGATATAGGTACAAATTTAGCATTACAGAAAGTTTTTAAGAGTTTTTGGCCCAAGTTTAAATTTGGGTTTAAAAAAGGTTAATGATTGAAAATGCTTTTAGACCATCTCCAATGAAACCCAAATCCTTATCCAAATTTAAATAAAAAAATAAAAATAAAAAAGTTGATTTGATATAGACTTCTCCAACGGAGAAACCCAAATTTGAAGGAAGAGAAAACCCAAAATTTTAAAAAGTGTAAAATATGATCATTGAATTTTTAAAGGAGAGTGTAATCTCATTGTTAAAGGATTGGTTTAAAAAAAGGTCTCCATTGATTTGGGTTTAAAAATAGGTTTCCTTCATTTGGTATGAGTATGGGTCTAACATTGGAGAAACATTTTAGATCATTTTTACTTAAATTTAAATTTGGATACCAAAAAAAAAGAGGAAAGGCTGGGGATGCTCTTATAAGGATTAAATGGGTAAAATGTAAGTCGTAATGTGAACCATTGGATCTAAATGGTATGAGCTGTTCTTCTGCTTTATGTTATGCTTTGTCGTGTAGATGTTTAATCAACTAGGGCTACCTGTAGATTAAAATGTAACTAAGCAAATTTATTCCGATTAATATGTAAATAGACTGGTTGAATTGGATTAAAAAGTTAAAATGAGATTTACTACAGATTTAATTATTTGTTGTTGGCATGTAAAAACTAGAAAATAAAGAAAACAACAGGAATTTATATGACAGTTCGTATGTATGACAGGCACGCGTGTTATTGGCGTCATGTCTTTGGCTAATTCTTGTTTCAACTTACATACACATGAGATTAGAGATCAGAGCTCAGCAACCAGCTATGAACTTTTTACAGTATTGACAAAAAATCCTTGTAGACCAGAGCCTAGAAAGTATGTAGAAGCAATTTTTTGGTCTAATTTATTTGCATAAAACTACCAATTTGACTAAACTAAATGGGTATTCCAATGTTATCATTGAATTTGGTGCAATTAGTATGAAGGGTTATTGAAAGCCTTCTTTTTTAGGATCGATTGGTTAAAATTTGCTTTGAAGCTCAATAGTCATTAAGAATAGATCCGGCCACAGAGCAAACCCTTTGGTGCTTTCTTGTCTAGCTAAACTGATACTTCTGTAGTCAGTACGCCCAATGACATAAAACATGCTTTGTATAAACTATTCTTATTTTCTTCTTTTTAATAGTTATTTCTGATGCACTTTCCTTGATGATATCTTTTAAACTATTAAAGAGCTTTTCCAACCCATTGACATCTCATGGAACTTCTTAACGTGACACTCATGGAGACTTCATTAAATGGTTTGCCACATATTGTATAAAGGTCAGTTGAATCAAAATTCTATTATAATATATGATAAGTGTATTGTGTGGATAATAGGACAAATGACTAGAGATGTGTTTGCAGTGCCTTCAACTCTCCATCTTCGTACACTTCATATTTTCAGTATACCAGCTGACTTATGGGCCGAAGTCGTTCTGCATGCTTAACTAACAACCATTAATATCCTATCAATAGCATCAGTTATTAGGTAGGACAACCATTAATAGGCCTGTCTTAGTAAATGCCTCCTGAAAGATCCTTTAAGTGAGACTACGAAACTAGTTAGTTAGGTGAATCAGTGATCAAACATCTAACCCAGTTATTTATCGGAAGAAAAAATAAATAGATATTTTTATAGTCTCTGCAATTTGTGTTGCAGTATATTCTATCTTGATGATGTATTGTGTGGCACCATCACATCATTAAAAACTTACAGGAAAATCCACTATAAAACAGCTGATTGTTATGCAATCTGAGGTGACCTCAAGTTGATTCAAACACTATGCATTAAAACTATAGAAGCCATTGATTTGCAAAATGTAGAACCATTGGTAGATAAAGGAAAAAGGTGATAGTGTCCAGTGATTTTTGAGCCAACTCAAAAGGCAAATCATTGTGTGTCTATCATAGTGAGGAATTTCAAATACCTCACAGGGAACAATGAGCTTTTATTGTTCTTGAGTTTTGCTCTTGTTGTCATACAGCCTATAACTGGACATGGAGTGGCCAAAGTTGTGGATTCTGGGCATCCAAACTTCAAAAAAGGTGACTTGGCTTGGGGAATAACTGGATGGGAAGAGTACAGTCTCATTACAACTCCAGAGGCGTATTTCAAAATTGGAAATACAGATGTGCCACTTTCCTACTATACAGGAATTCTTGGTAAGTTAAATCTTTTTGCAAAACATGCCACTTCTGTTCTAGAGATGTTTCTCGTGTTTGTTCCTTCTTTAAAACTTTTTGTCTGTAAGCCTTGACAGCTGAGCTCAGTTCAGCAGCATTGGGGCTGTGCTCAAGCTTTCCTGGAGCTTGCTGTTTATAATGTCTCGAATGACTCTTTTGTACAAACCTGGAATATGATACTGGTAATCAAAGGTAAAAAAAAATGACAAAGAAAAAAAGTGCAAACCTTGAGCAACTGAAGCCCACCCTACTAAACAAGTGAGAGTATGGAGTGAAGCATTATGCCTTTCTATGTTATTAATGCTACACGGCACACTTCAAAGAAAAAAAAAAAAGCAATCTTGAGAGGAGAAACATAATATGCCTTGTACAGCAAAAAGAAGCTTCCTTTGTTAGCTTATTTTGGCCCATTTAGAATTCTAGAAAGTTGACTTCCATATCTAATGGGAATGCTTATAGCTGTTTATCAAAAACATGAATTATGTTTGAGAGTTAGACGCAAGAAAAAATGCAAGAGATCTGAAGGTTGTCTTGCAATATATATTGTTGACTTTAGACCTGGTGTATTGTCTGCTTCCAGGATGTAGTCGGTCCATTCAGCAAAGTCTCTCATTTTACCACCAGGTCCTATGACATTCTATTTTGCTTAGATGGCTTGTGAAAATTACAGATTTTTCAATAATGTAGTTTGTGAAATGACTTGATTATAATTGATATCATCAAGGATACACCTCTTATGAGTAATTTTCATTAATTTTTTGCATGATTCTTTCTTTTGTGAGATGTTCGATGCTGCTTAACTTTTGTATTTTTCCTATTTATTCAGTCTAGGCGGGATTGGACTCTAATATGATTATTTTGAATTGTACCTCATAGGAATGCCTGGAATGACTGCTTATGTTGGCTTTTATGAGATTTGCTCTCCTAAGAAAGGAGAGTATGTCTTCATTTCAGCAGCATCTGGAGCAGTTGGCCAGCTTGTTGGGCAGTTCGCCAAATTGATGGGCTGCTATGTTGTTGGAAGTGCTGGAACCAAAGAAAAGGTCTGCCCCCCTGGAAGTGTTCACTGTTTCAAGTTATCGGTGAATACTCGTTAGTGGCTGCCGTAAATGGCAGCTTCTAGTTTGAGCTGTCATTAACGGTGTGCATCATTGAAATAAGCGGTTATTAAGAATACTAAATGCTGCTTTAATTGTGGTGCCTTTCTTTTGGTGGTCCTCAATAATTTGTTTGCTCAAGAAGTATACCAGTCAACACATAATTGCATTATCGATCGTTTGATAGTCTAATTTCCTTCTTGTTACAGATTGATTTGTTGAAGAACAAATTTGGGTTTGATGAGGCTTTTAACTATAAAGAGGAGCAAGACTTAAACGAAGCTTTGAAAAGGTTAGTGTTTGTAGATGCTCTGAAAGGTAAATGCGACGCAACCAGAAATTTCCTACCAAATTATGTGAATCAGAATGTAGTCCATTAGCCTCCTTACGTTTCAAAGTGCCTCCAATATTTTCCTCCATATGTGAATTCCTCCAAATAAACTACTATGGTAACATGAAGCCTTAGAATCTGTAGTGTTCACCATGGAGGACAGAAATGCTGGTTGGATAAATTTGGATGTCCCGTACTCTTTGTGAAGTAAAGCATGGCGGAAGTCTGTATGACTCCACTGTACCTTTTATCAAGAATAGGGTGGTCAGATTAATTGCATGGCTTCTTAGTTTGTAGGGCGAGCATTGGAGCATCGTTAAGGTGGTAAGGCTGCATGTATCAGCCCTCCAAAACCCCGTAATAGCCGGAGTCTCGTGCACTAAGCTACTTTTTTACATGTAGATGCTTACGGTTTAAATGTTACTTTCCATCTCAATTTTTCTGGGATCGGTATCTTTCAAAATTCTCCATCTATATGTTCTTTTGTTTGCCAGGTACTTTCCCAATGGCATCGATATCTACTTTGAGAATGTTGGAGGAAAGATGCTTGACGCAGTACTCATAAACATGAGACTCAATGGTCGCATTGCTGTCTGTGGGATGATCTCACAGTACAACCTTGAACAGCCTGAAGGAGTTCACAACCTGTTCTGTCTTGTTGCAAAACGAATTCGTATGGAAGGATTCTTAGTTTTTGATTATTATCACCTTTATCCCAAATACCTGGACATGATTCTACCTTACATAAAAGAGGGGAAGATTGAATATGTGGAAGATATAGCTGAAGGCATTGAAAGTGCCCCGGCAGCTTTGATTGGGCTCTTCTCCGGCCGCAATGTTGGGAAACAGGTCGTGGTTATTGCTCATGAATGATCCGTATGTAATAGAATTGAAAATCTATTCAATTCAAATATTTGGATGATTTTGATGTCATTAGAATAATATAGCTATTTTTTATGCCCCAATGTCGAAATCTCAAACTAGGACTCGCCCCATGTCTGAACCATGGTCCAGGACCGAGACCCGGCAGTGGACTCAGACTTGGCCTAGACCTAGATCCAAACCCTAACTCAGACCCGAATCCTAAATTCTGGGGGTGGTGATGGTGGTTGCTTGTGATGGTGATGGTAGTTTTTAATAGAAAGTACAACATCATGTTAAGGAATGACAAATTTTATATTGTTGGAATTAGACACTCTATAATAATTTGAATGAATTTTGACTAAATACCTGATCAAACATTAGAATGGACATTACTTAGGTAGGGATATTCTATTCCCATGTGATTGCTAATACGTTTGTGCTCTCCCATGGAATGCTTTTGGTTCCAAGAGGGAATTTTTTTTTTTTTGCCTCGGATCCTTATGTCCATATTCAATATAGTTTTTTGATGATACCTAGAAAAATTTTAAGTTTGAGCTCGGACATCGAGGTCAAGAGGGGAGTTCGGCCAGGGAAGCTCGAGCTCTAGGGTTTAGACCTTGAGCTCCTTCGATCTACATCTCAACAAACACAAACAGAAAACAGTTGGCAACCACTAAACGCCCCCTCAACGGCACTAAACGCCCGTCTAAGTGCAAGAACCTCAATTGCCTAAACCATCGCCTGAAATCAAGCAATACATTACAAGAGAGAGAGACGAAGATCTTGCCCCAGACTCCATGAAACTAAGAATTAAGCTATAAATATTGTACAAAGTCCTCACATTGGGGCAAGAAATCGATATAGTACTAAAAAGACCGTGTGTTTCCTTGATCATCTTAACATAATATAGGAGGCTAGGAGCAAGAGACTCTTGAAGAATAGAATAACCGAGCTATCGAACTGATAAACCATTATAATTTTTCTGTGCAATCCACCCACTTCCCCCCCCCCCAAAAGTAGTATCATCATTCCCAAGAGCCTTGTAGCTCAGATCATACCGTTGTTACATATCTTACTCAAGCACGTTTTACACACCATCAATTTCCACGAAAAACTTGTTTTGTGAGTCTAAAAACTCTAGATTTGAATATGGTACCGAAGAGAAAATTTTAGTATACAAAAAAAATTGCTGCTACCCCCACATTCGTATAATATGTATGAAAACACCCTAATCAACTCGTACACATGTGGTTCAAAATAAAATATACAAAAGATATCCAACCACATTAAAAAGATATCCCATCATAATAGACAAACAAAAGAATACCAACCATACAAGTACCCAACATTTCCCACCAAAAACCCCCACCACATTATTAAAAACTAACTCAATCAAAACCCTGACATCTACCCATATTCAACACCCACATTATAGGCGTAATACCCACACACACACACACACACATATATATATATATATATTAAAACAACAGAAACATTACCGGAATATGATACACCATGCCCTCGACCCAACTTGTACTTTCATTCTCTCATAAACCAAGTCATTTTTGGAACAACTAGAAGATGCAAAGCGCCAGTTGCATGTGGAATACAAGTCACCGCTAGAGTATCTAATGCTTTGGGAATGATGGGAACATGTTTGATTGCCTTTCTCTGACTGCCTCTCTTAGTACTCCATTGTAATTTCATCTAGGGCACTATACACTTTCTCTGTGTAAACCACAAAACTCTTTCATGGAGATGATTTAAGTGTAAACATCGTATGGCTAAGCGATACCAAAAGGACACCCACATACAAGTCACAAGAAGATGATTAGGTGTTTTTACAGTTTTGTCCATGGGCAAAACATTTGTGTGTCACATGTGCACAGAGATTTAACAAGAAGAGAGACAAAAGTTGGTCTGAGGGATCACATTACAACCAATTTAGAATAATTAGGGTATAATGAGAAAAAAATAATTTTTTAAAGTACAAAATAAGAATCTTAACATATTTCACCGTACAAAATGCAAAAAATCCAATATTATAATTGATCACGGAAGTTACAACTTTTAAAAATTAAACTACAATTCTTGAAGGAGAGTATACAACTATATAAACTTTCATCAATTAATTATAATTTACCTTTTAAACGTGTACCCTTACTATTAAAAATAATAATTTTTAGTATGGTATCAATTTTTTTTTTAGTATCATATCTAGGGGAGATAAATGATTCAAGCTTTTCAGGTTTGATTCGAATTTGATTTGTTTTGAACTTAATTCAAGCTTGTTTATATTTTTATGTACATTTAAAAAATGAACTCTAGAATTTCAGCTTGAGCTCGTATTTAAACTGGACTCGTTTATATTTTTTGAATTATCTGAGCTCAAAGTCAATCTCAAACTTGTTTGTTTGTCTTGTTTACCGCCCCTATGCTGGCGTCCTTTCCCATTATAAATTCACGAACCTTCCAATTCTTCACATTTATTCACACGCGACACACATTCACACCTATACATACATACAGCTCTGTGTTGTGCGTATTTTGAGAGTGAGAGAGAGAGAGAGAGAGGCAGATAGTGTGTTCTTCTTTGTAGAAAGAGATCTGAGAGAAAGCTCGTCGTAGAGTTCGACAATGGAGGGCGAGGAAGTGAGCAACAAACAGATAATTCTGAACGACTACGTGATTGGATTTCCCAAAGAGTCGGACATGATTGTCAAGACGAGTACCATCAAATTGAAAGTTCCAGAAGGTTCGAAAGCTGTTCTGGTCAAGAATCTCTACCTTTCTTGCGATCCCTACATGCGATCTCGCATGAAGAAGATTGAAGGGAGCTACGCCGAGTCCTTCACTCCCGGTTCTGTAAGTCAGAATTTCAAAATATTATCCTCATTGATAGATTTGCTACTGTATAAATACTTCTTTAATTAGTCAATGGCTGTCATTGAAAGTCAAAACTGTGAATATTATGCGGGATATTGGACCCTAATCATTTGGGGATTGTATGTTATTTAAAACTACTAGGGTTAAGGGCAAATTGGTGATTAAAATGTAAAATTAGGTAAATTTATAGTGATTTAAATGTAAATAGGTAAATTTATAGGGATTAAAATGTTAAAATGAGATTTAATGTAGATAAAAGGGTAAAATGTAAGTCCTGAACCATTGGATCAAAATGGTACGAGTTGTTGTTGTGATTTATGTTATGCTTGGTTGTGTAGATGTTTAATCCATACTAGGGTTAACCGTGCAATGTATCGTCGATGTAAAGTAGAATGGTTGAGTAAAATGTAACTAAGCAAATTTATTTTGATTAATATGTGAATAGACAGGTTGAATGGGATTAAAAGGTTAAAATGAGATTTACTACAGATTTATTTTTATTTAATTATTTGTCCTTGGCATGTAGAAACTAGAAAATAAGAAAACAACAGGAATTTATATAACAGTTTGTATGTAGGACAGGTACAAGTGTTATTGGCATCATGTCAGGGACCAAATATGAACTTTTCACAGTATTGACAAAAAATTCTTGTATACCATAGCTTATAAAGTTTGTAGAAGCAAATTTTGGTCTAATTTATTTGCATATAACTACCAATTTGACTAAACTAAATGGTTATTCCAATATTATCATTGAATTTGGTGCAATTATTATGAAGAGTTCTTGAAATCCTTTTATTTATTTTTTTGAGGATCGATTGGTTAAAATTTGCTTTGAAGCTCAATAGTCATTCAGAATAGATCCGGCCACAGAGCAAACCATTTGGTGCTTTCTTGGCTGGCTAAACTGATCCTTTTTAAGTCCGTACTTCCAATGAGTATGACATGAAAAATGCTTTGTATAAACTATTCTTATTTTCTACTTTTTAATAGTTATTTCTGATGTACTTTCATTGATGATATCTTTTAAACTATTAAAGGGCTTTTCCAACCCATTGACATCTCATGAAACTTCTTAGCGTGACACTCATGGAGACTTCATTAAATGGTTTGCCACATATTGTATAAAGATCAGTTGAATCAAAATTTTATTCTAATATATGAAAAGTGTTTTGTGTGGGTAATATGATAAATGTCTAGAGATGTGTTTGCAGTGCCTTTAACCCTCCATCTTCATACACTATATTTTAAGTATACCAGTGGACTTATGGGCCGAAGTCGAACTACTTAGGTTTTGCCTGGAAGCTTAACTAACAATCATTAATATCCTATCAACAGCCTCAGTTTGTAAAATAAAAAATGAAAAAAATAGGTCTGTCTTAGTGAATGCCACCTAAATGATCCTTTAAGCGAAACTATGGAACTAGTTAGTTAGGTGAATCATTGATCAAACATCTCACCTAGTTATATATCAGAAGAATCTTGATGATGTATTGTGGCAACATCGTTTCATTCAAAACTTGTACAAAAATCCACCATCTATTGGGGTCATGGTTCAAGGTTGCAGTATCGTCCATCGATTCGGAGAGCTTTGAAAACAATCGGTTGCTGCGCTGTGTCGCGGCGAGATATCGGGCGATACTACCTAAAAGAAAATATTGAACATGACGAGAGATTTAGCTATATCGCGGCGTCCCAAAACCGTATTGACGGATTTGGTGACGATAACTTGGTGATTCGGGATTGACTCATACACAACTTGAATGACTCGACCGAGTCTCGCAATACTTGGGGTTTATACCTATCGTGTAACGTTATCGTCTCGAAAGATGTTGAGTCACGGATACGACTCGGCCTGACTCATATTGGTATTGGACGACAGTTTAAACCATGACTGGGACAACCGGCTCACTTTACAACTGTTATCATTGTGAAGGTGTAATTATGGCTTCTAATGCCACCCATATATTGATATATATTCTACAAAAAAGCCAAAACCATGAATATGGTAACGGGGGCTTCTTTTTTGCAAGTCACTGTTGTCATTTTTCTGGTACAGTTGATCTTTTCACTGGATTCATGTATAAAGGCAACGATCGCCGCAACCGGTTAAGGTTGATATAAAACAGCTGACTGTCATGCAATCTGAGGTGACCTCAAGTTGATTCAAACACTTTGCATTAAAACTACTGAAGCCATTGATTGGCAAAATGTAGAATCATTGGTAGATAAGGAAAATGGTGATATTGTACAGTGATTTTTGAGCCAACTCAGAAGTCAAATCATTGAGTGTATATCATAATGAGGAATTTCAAATACCTCACAGTTCTTGAGTTTGCTCTTGTTGTCATACAGCCTATAACTGGATATGGAGTGGCCAAAGTTGTGGATTCTGGGCATCCAAACTTCAAAAAAGGTGACTTGGTTTGGGGAAGGACTGGATGGGAAGAGTACAGTCTCATTACAGCTCCGGAGGCTTTTTTCAAAATTGGACATACAGATGTGCCACTTTCCTACTATACGGGAATTCTAGGTAAGTTAAATCTTTTTGCAAAACATGTTCCTCCTTTAAAATTTTTTGTCTGTAACTTGAGCCTGGCTAAGTTCTTGAGAGCTGAGCTCAGTTCAACAGCATTGGGGGCTATGCTCAAGCTTACCTTGAGCTTGCTGTTTTGGTTAGAAGAGCTCTCAGGCTGAGCTGACTCATTTTAGTTTTTGTAGGATTTCTTGGGAAAATTGCTAGTCATATTTGATTGGGTTGTATGTGTACAAATATTGTTGGAAGTTCACCTACTAAAATCTACCAATCCAGATTTTTACACTTAAAGTGATTTATTAACTTATAATGGTTCGAATGACTCTTTTTGTATGAACCTGGAATATGATGCTGATAATCAAAGGTAAAAAGAAAATGAAAAAAAAAAGAAGTGAAAAACTTGATAACTGAAGCCCACCCTACTAAACAAGTGAGAGCATAGAGGCAAGCATTATGCCTTTGTTTGTTACTAATACTATGCACCAAAGAAACCGGAAATAAAAAGAAAAGCAATCCTGAAGAGGAGAACCATGATATGCCTTGTACAGAAAAAGAGGCTTCCTTTGTTTAGCTTGTTTTGGCCCATTTAGAATTCTAGAAGGTCACTTGGATGGCTTGTGAAAATTACAGATTTTGCAATAATGTAGTTTGTGAAATGACTTGATTATAATTGATATCATCAAGGATACACCTCTTATGAGTAATTTTCATTAATTTTTTGCATGATTCTTTCTTCTGTGAGATGTTCGATGCTGCTTAATTTTTGTTTTTTTCCTATTTATTCAGTCTAGGCGGGATTGGACTCTAATATGATTATTTTGAATTGTACCTCATAGGAATGCCTGGAATGACTGCTTATGTTGGCTTTTATGAGATTTGCTCTCCTAAGAAAGGAGAGTATGTCTTCATTTCAGCAGCATCTGGAGCAGTTGGCCAGCTTGTTGGGCAGTTCGCCAAATTGATGGGCTGCTATGTTGTTGGAAGTGCTGGGACCAAAGAAAAGGTCTGTCCCCCTGGAAGTGTTCACTATGTCAATTTATTGGTGAATACTCGTTAGTGGCTGCTGTAAGTGGCAGCTTCTAGTTTGAGCTTTCATTAACGGTGTGCATCATTGAAATAAGCGGGTATTACGACTATTAAATGCTGCTTTCATTGTGGTGCCTTTCTTTTGGTGCTCCTCAATAATTTGATAGTTGAATTTTTATGAATTTTTATTTTTATTTTTTATTTTTATGGAGCAATAGGCGGGACCAGAATGGCAATTCCATTAACCAGCTTCTCTTGATGTGCTTGCCCTTCCTTCTTGTTGCAGGTTGATCTGTTGAAGAACAAATTTGGGTTTGATGCGGCTTTTAACTATAAAGAGGAGCAAGATTTAGACGAAGCTTTGAAAAGGTTAGTATTTGTAGATGCTCTCAAAGGTCAATGTAACGCAACCAGAAATTTCCTACCAAATTATGTGAATCAGAATGATGCATACTCCACTAGCTTCCTTGCGTTTCAAAATGCCTCCAATATTTTCCTCCATATGGGAATTCTTCCAAATAAACTACTATGGTAACATGAAGCCTTAGAATCTATAATGTTCACCATGGAGAACAAAAATGCTTGTTGGATAAATTTGGGTGTCCCGGACTCTCTGAAGTAAAGCATGGCGGAAGTCAATACGACTCCACTGTACCTTTTATCAAGAATAGGGTGGGCAGATTAATTGCATGGCTTCTGAGTTTGTAAGGCGAGCTTTGGTGCATCGTTAAGGTTCCCCCATTGTGACCATGCGGGGGTAAAGCTGCTTGTATCACCCCTCCAAAATGCAGTAGTGGCGGGAGTCTCATGCACTAGGTTGCTTTTTTACATGTATTTTTGCAATACTTTTATGAAGATGCATACGGTTTAAATGCTACTTTCCATCTCAATTTTTCTGGGATCAGTATCTATCAAAATTGTCCATCTATGTGTTCTTTTGTTTGCCAGGTACTTTCCCAATGGCATCGATATCTACTTTGAGAATGTTGGAGGAAAGATGCTTGATGCAGTACTCTTGAACATGAGAATCCATGGTCGCATTGCTGTCTGTGGGATGATCTCACAGTACAACCTTGAACAGCCTGAAGGAGTTCACAACTTGTTCTGTCTTATTATAAAAAGGATCCGTTTGGAAGGATTCGTAGTTAATGATTATTATCACCTTTATCCCAAGTTCCTGGACATGATTCTACCTTACATAAAAGAGGGGAAGATTGAATATGTGGAAGATATAGCTGAAGGCATTGAAAGTGCCCCGGCAGCTTTGGTTGGGCTCTTCTCCGGCCGCAATGTTGGGAAACAGGTCGTGGTTATTGCTCGTGAATGATGCACTTCACTTCACTATAAGTTCCTTGGCTTTGTCGTTTGAAATAGTACACTCCATGGCATGTGCTTTATTATGATTGTAATACTAAGTTTGGTACATAATAATGTTTTTGCATCATAGTATACTAGGATGAACTTAGAAATTGAATGGAATATGCATTTTCATCTAATGTATAATAACAACTAGTATTAAGTGTTGGAACAGAATTGAAAATCTATTCAATCCAAATATTTGGATGCTTTTGATGACATTCAAATAATACAGCCATTTTTTATGCTCCAATGTCGAAATCTCAAACTAGGACTCACCCCAGATCCGAACCATGGTCTAGAACCGAGACCTGGCAGTGGACTCAGACTTGGCCTAGACCTAGATTCGAACCCTAACCCAGGCCCGAATCCCGAATTCGGATGGTGGTTGCTTGTGATGGTGATGGTAGTTGGAAATAAAAAGTATAACATCATATTAAGGAATGACAAATTTTAAATTGTTGGGATTAGGCATTCTATAATAATTTGAATGACTTTTGACTAAATACCTGATCAAACATTGGAATGAACATTATTTACTTGGGGTCATTCTATTCCCATGTGATCGCCGATACGTCTGATCTCTTTAGGAGTGTTAATCGAAATGAGTTATTCGGGCTTGGTTTGAGTTCAGTTGGGATAAGTCTCGGCTCAAGCTTGACTTGTATTTTAAACGAGTTGAGATTTGACAATTTTTTAGGCTCGTGTAAAAAAACGAGCCTAAAAAAGCTCAACTCAAATTCGCAAAAGAGTTTTGTATATAAAATAGTTGAGTTATTCGGGCTCAATTCAGGTTTGGTCCGGGTTCAGATTCGGTTTGAGTTCCAAACAAATTGGCTTTATTAATTTTTTAGGCTTGTTTAAAAAAACACGAGCTCAACAGACTCGAATTTATGCTCGCAAAACTTGCTTCGATTAACACCTTTAGTCCAAGAGGCAATTTTTTAAAGGCTTAATTGCAAATTAACCCCAAAAGATCGTTTTAATCTTAATTTGCACCCCAAAATATCAAAAATCTCACTTTACACCCTGAAAGATAGAAGTTTGTCTCAATGTGCACCCCCAAAGATCAAAATCTCAAATTGCACTCTCAAAGATAGAATTTGTATCAATGTGCACCCCCAAAGATCAAAATCTCAATTTATACCCTCAAAGATAGAAATTTGTATTAATGTTCACCTAATACATTAAAAATATTTTATTTTATTTTTACTTTTATCTTCCAACACTAGAATTATGTCATGTTTATTGTCTAAATTTAATATCACAATTTATATCTATTTATATTTATATCTATATACCAATATAAATATAGGCAACCCTTCATCTTTCTTTAAATAATTCCATATATATATCTCTCGAAGACCAAAATATTAGCCTTCAAATAAACCCGCGTAATTATCTTTACTCTTCACTCTTTGACAATGAGATTTTGTCATATATATATTTTCTTCAATTTTTTTTGGTGGTTCATTTATCATTAATGAGTGAAAAATCTACTTGTATATGATGAATCACACTTAAGTATATAATAGATGATCCGTCAAGAAAGAAATTGATGAGAATATGTATTAGACGGGATCTCACATTGTAGAATGCTTCATTTTTCAACCCACTCATGTATGATGGCTTAGTAGTTTCAAAACCACCAAGTCCTCATTGAGAGTGATTTGCAAGGTTCTCATTTCTCTCTGTTTAGGGGAAGACGTTCCCGTGGGAAATTATGACTTTTGTGGAGGATTTAGATCCATGGTTCTTAACCAGAGTCTAGTCATCCTCTTTCAGCCTCGGTCTACCAACGGTGCTGCTCATTGGGTTGTTCCTTGAACTTACCTAGAGACTGGGTCTTAGCTTGTCCAGCTGAGCTTTCATCTATCTTAGTTTTTGACTGTAATTATGCTCATATATTTTGAATGAATACCAGTTTCTTTGATAAAAAAAAAACTATTTCCAACAGGCGGCAACCTTTGATCAGCAACGAACCCTGAGAGGAGGAGCCAGAAATTTTCTGCAGTAGGGCAATTATTGGAATCAAGAGAACGAACAAGAATCATCAAAATGTGTCGCACTTTGTGACCAAATGATGAGTAGGCCTTCAATGGCTCGATTTGGATTGGAACAGGAGATTGATAGAAAATGCAAGAAAGATAATTTTTTTAAAATTTTCTTGTCTTTGATTTAGCATGAAAAGGAAAATGATAGAAAAAATAATTTTCTTTCATGCTTAAATTTTCTCACAAATAACGAACTTTTTTTTTTTTTGGAAAAAATACAAGGAAATGCAAGAAGTTGTGATATAACTAACTTCTCATTTTACCCTTATTTTTCTTAAAATATTTTATTAGTTATTAATTTTAAAAAAAAATTGGTATGCATTTGATTAATCATATAATTTTGTCCAAATACCTTTGTGTTGGTGATTGTCCTAAAATTAGGTTTCGAGCCATTTTTTTAAAAAAATTTAACTTTCAATTATAATTACAAATATATTTTTTCTTTTTTAGACTAATTTGATATAATTAAGGGTAATTTAGACAATTACAAAAAAATTCTTATAACTTTCCTTTCTTTCAAACTCTAAAGGCGTGTTTGGTTTGGTTTTCAAAAACTGTTTTTTGTTATCAAAACTCTAAAAACAAGGAGATGTTGTTTGTTTAGTTTTTTTGTTCTCTAATTTTTTAAAAATTTTGGGAAATGAGATGTAATTTTAGATAACAATAAAATGATATTCTCATTGTTTTCTAAGGCAAAATGAAAATAAGGAAAACAATCTATCTCCAAATTAATGAGGTCTTCCCTTCGAGTTTCATTTGAGACAAAAAAGACAGACTGCCTCCACTGCCTCCACCGCGCACAAAAGAGATAGAACACAGATCTGTACACAGATCTGAGAATATACACAGATCTGAGTAGCCTCCATCGCCTCTTTCTCTCTCCTTCGTAATTTCTTCTTCTTCGCTCACTTTGTGTTTTGGGTGGCTCTGGGTTCGGTGGTTATTTTTTGGGTGGTTGTGGGTGGTTCGGTGGTGGTTTTTTGGGTGGTTGTGGGTTTTTGGGTGGTGAAAGAGAGATAGACAGAGAGGAGGAAATATTGGGTGGTTCTCGGTTTGAGTAGTTGTCTTGATGGTGGGTGTTGGGTGGTTCTTGGCATGGGTTGGTGGTGGTTGTGGGTGTTGGGTTGGTGGTGGTTATGGGTGTTGGGT
>CM042186.1:3606009-3616550 GCA_023539305.1 Ilex asprella | reverse complement strand
TTAGTTTAGCAACTACCACCCTATTACAGGCACGAGGCTTGTGTAGAAAACTAAGGGAATGAGCCCTAGCTAAAGATCTAATATCATCCACAATTACATTTAAATCCCAAGGAGGAACATCCTCAGTGGATCCTAACTTAATAATATTTGTACAATCATTCAAGATAGAGATATTGGAGTGCAAAAGAGCTTCAGCCAAGATGCAGGCTTGACGCACTGCCTCAGCTTCAGCAAAGAGGGGAGAAGCAGCAGAAAAGGATGAAGCCACTCCTGCCATAACAGAACCATCATTCTTGCAAACCAACACTCCGCATGCACCACGTTCAGATTTGGAATCAAAGGGGCCATTACAGCAAATCAAAATATCCGAAAAAAACAGAAGAGGAGTGGATATCAGAAGCCTGATTGTTACTAGACCTAGGAGGAGAGACAAAAGGAAGGTTGAGTTGATCATTCCAGATAGACTGAGCACGAAGGACAGAAGCTAAGGCATTAACATCTTCATCACAAAAAGCCTTTTGATTTCTAGCTTTCCAAATAACCCAGCCCACAGAAGCAACTTTCCCCAAGATCTGCAGTCGCTCATGAGCATTTCCAACCTGCTCCAAAATCCAAGTGGTTTGCTGACTAACAGAGAGAAAGGAGTTTACATCCCATCCAAAATTCAAATTCATACCAAACCAAACTCTCTTTGTCCACTCACAGTCAAACAAAATATGTTCAATAGATTCAATAGAAGACATGCAGATTGGGCAGATTGGGGAGAGGGCACATTTCCTTCTAAAGAGATTCTCCTTTGAAGCCAAGATATTCTGGCAAACCTTCCACCATAAATGTCTTATCTTTGGGAGAGCCTTCATATTCCATATACACTGCCAAAGTTTGGGATGAAGGGATACA
The DNA here is from genome assembly GCA_023539305.1 of Ilex asprella. Taxonomy (NCBI): domain Eukaryota; kingdom Viridiplantae; phylum Streptophyta; class Magnoliopsida; order Aquifoliales; family Aquifoliaceae; genus Ilex; species Ilex asprella. The sequence continues at coordinate 3,615,650 of CM042186.1, read as the reverse complement.
GACGATCCGCAATCCAAATGATTCTCCCCCCAAAGAAGACCCATTCTATAACCAGATTTAACGAAGAAGACCCCTTTACGATCAGGCCACCAAATTCTTTTGTCAGTGCTTCCACACCTTGCCAATAGAATTGCGTTGATAGCCTTAAGATCAGAACCAGAAACAGCAGCATTCAAGGATGCAAGGTCCCAGCGAGGAGGATTATGCAAAATAAAATCCACAACTTCGATACACTGGGAATCAAGAGGAGGGGGAGATTCAACAGACCGAGTAGGCGAGCGGGGAACCCATTTATCAGTCCAGAAGTTAACCTCACTCCCATCACCAATCTGCCACAATAGACCTTTTTCCAGAAGAGATCTACCATAAAGAAGGCTACTCCACCCCCAAGAAGGTCTTGGACCTCGATTAGCATTCATTAGATCACTATTCGAAAAATAGATAGCTTTAGTGAATTTTGCCCAAAACGAATCAGGATGAGATAATAACCTCCAGCATTGTTTAGCAAGCAAGGTTTGGTTCAGCAATTTAAAATCCTTGAATCCCATTCCACCCCCAAACTTGGAAACTGTCATTTTATCCTATTTCTTCCGGCAGATACCATTCCTTTCATCATGCCCTTGCCACCAGAATTGTCTGACATATTTATTAAGTTTATCACAAAAATATATGGGGAAAGCCACCACTGACATGGCGTGATTTGGGATAGCCTTGATCACTGCCTTGATAAGAACTTCCTTCCCAGCCTGCGATAAAAGGGATCCCTTCCAGCCTTGAAGTTTCTTAGCCACCCTTTCCAGTATAAATCCAAAAACAGCACTTCTCGATCTGCCCCACAGTGAGGGTATACCCAAGTATTTAGACTGAAAAGGAAGAGGATGCAGACCAAGAAAGTGACAGTAAAATGATCTTTGTTCCTCTGAGGAGTTCGTTGAATAGAGAGTGCCAGATTTTGAAAGGTTGGCACATTGTCCTGAGGCCATACAGTAAAGAGAAAAGAGCTTAATAAATTCTCTAATACAGCCCTCCTTAGCCTTGAGAAAGAAAAGGGAGTCGTCAGCGAAAAAAAGGTGGGAGAGGACAGGACTTCTCCTTCTGATTTTGATCCCCAAAAGGCGTTTATCATCCACACCCTTTCGAATCATATTTGATAAAACATCAGCAGCAAAGAGAAAAAGGTAGGGGAAAGGGGATCACCTTGACGGATACCCCTTTGAGGCAAAACCTCACACATTCGAACCCCATTCAAAATCACCTGGTAATTAACAGTGGAGACACATTGCATAATCAAGTCCACCCAGCGACGATCAAATCCCAAGGAAAGCATCGTGGCCTTCAAAAAATCCGATTCAACACGATCATACGCCTTGCTAATATCTAACTTAATTGCCAGCTCTGGGATGTGTCCTCTTTTCTTACCCCTTAAATGGTGAAAGACTTCATTAGCCATGAAGATACTATCCTGGATCATCCGATTGGGGATAAAGGCTGATTGGTTTGGAGAAACAATAGAGCCCAGAAAAACCTTAAGTCTATTCGCTAAGACCTTGGAAATCACCTTGTAAATGAAATTACATAATGCAATAGGTCTGAATTGTGAAATTTCTTCGGGAGCCTCTTCTTTAAGAATCAGGACAATATTAGACTGATTTAAACCATCAGGTAAAAGGCCACTAGAAAAGAAGTCACAAACCAGCATGATCACATCATTCCCAACAATATGTCAAAACTGGTGGAAGAAGATACCAGGAAAACCATCAGGCCTAGGAGCTTTAAGGGCTCCCAACCCAGAGACAGCATCCCAAACCTCAGAAGGGGAAGACTCACGAAGAAGAGTTTGATTCATGGCATCAGAGACTTTTGGACTTACATAATTTAACACTTCACTCCAATGCCTGTCTCCAGAAGAAGTAAACAAATTCTGGAAATAAGATTTGATATGAGATGACAGGTCTTCCTCCCCTTCAGTTCACTCCTCGTCATTTTTTTTGAGTTTCATAATAAGGTTGCAATGGCGCCTCTGGATAGTGGATAAATGAAAAAATTTCGTATTCTGATCACCCCCCTTGAGCAAGTTAATCCTTGATCGTTGCAGCCAGAACATTTCCTCATGACTACGGGTCAGGTCCAGTTGGGAGCAGATATCAGCCTCTCGCAAAAGATTGGCCTCAGTTGGATCATGGCCTTGAACAATGAGTAAGTCCTACTCCAGATTTCGAATGGTTTTTCTGTTATCACCAAATTTAAGTCTGCTCCATGAAAGCAGACCAGATTTACATTCCTCCAAATTCGTTGTGACATTAAGAAATGAATCCCCAGGGTATCTGGGCAACCAGTTAGATTTGATCACCCCTTCGCAATCCGGATCATCCAGCCACATACATTCAAATTTGAAGTCATAAGGTCTCCGCTTAGTGGGCTCCCCAAATCCAATCACAATAGGACAATGGTCAGATCCCATCCTTGCCTCATGAGATACCTAGGTAAGAGGACAAGAAACAAGCCACTCAGCATTAACCAAGACCCTATCAATCATTTCTTGAACATTAGCTGCACCTGGTCTATTGTTGGACCAAGTGAATCGAGGGCCACTGAAGTCCAATTCCAGCAAACGACAATCAAAAAGGAAAGTCTGCAATTCCTCAATCTTTCTGAAGCAAGGGGAAATACCCCCTAGTTTATCAGACATAGATCCAATGATGTTAAAATCACCCAGGACCATCCAAGGACAGACAACCATCCGCGCTATAGCTTTAAGCTGGGCCCAAAGTCTTTGACGTCTCTCCACCTTAGGATCCCCATAGATAAAGGAAATCTTCCATTGCAAAGGTTGCATTTGAGAGCTACAAGTTACATTAATGAGATTCCTATTCTTTGCAGTGATCTGAATGGTAATGCTATCCTTCCACCACAAAGCCAATCCTCCCAAAAGCCCCACAGGTTCAACATAATCAGCAAAATGAAACTGCAAAGATCTTCTCAATCGCTCCAACTTATGGATTTTATTTTTAGTCTCCATAAGGAAGACAATTGAGGGGCGATGGGTATCAATTAACCCTCGTAGATTACGGACTGTCCGGGGTCGCCCAACTCCCTGACAGTTCTAGGATAAGACTAACATGATTCGTGTGGCTGTTGAAGGTCAGCCAACACCACCTTTTCCGGTTGACAAACTAAGTGTTCAGCTTCTGACATATCATAGGAAGGTTGTGAAAACCAATGAGACATACTTCTATCAATACTATTTTTCCCCCCGCCTTCATTACCTCCCACACCCCCTGCTTCATGTTGTTGTTGTGATTGGTGACAAAATTGATACATTGAGGGCTAAAATGCCAAAAAATACGTACTTTAGAGACTAAAAATACTATTAACCTTATAATAATACTATTAGGCTCCTGGGTTAGTTCAATATCCTCGAGAACTGTCGTCTTAACTTCATGTGGGATCTTTGTTCCATTGAAGGTACCATTAAAGAGAAAGCATTTTTAATTACAGAGATTATAAAAATTGTACGTAACCAAATGCGCGAGAAGAGGATGACTGATAGTATAATAGGATATATAAAGAAAGACATTCTCGATGGTATTTATGACAAAGTTATTATGCAACGCTTTCAAATGACAAAAATTCATTGGGATCAATTGAAAATAGCTATAATTAACCTCATTTTTTTGTACAATGTTAGAATTAATCTCTTTGATTTTGTTTGTTTGTTTGCACTCTGTATGCCAGTTTTTGGCCTTATTATGTTGAATAATTATTTCAATAAATATAAATATATCATTCTACTTGGAAAAAAAAAACTAAAAGTTTGTTAAAGCACCCACCCAAGACTAATTTCCTGGCTCCACTCCTACATGTACGGGTATCTTTTCAACACTGGCCCAAGCTTACTCTTTGTATGCTAGTTTCCATCTTACGTTTCATGGATCTGTATCTATCAAAATCCACCATCTGTTTTATTTTGTTTGCCAGGTACTTTCCCCAGGGCATCGATATCTATTTCGACAATGTTGGAGGAAAAATGCTTGATGCGGTACTCCTGAACATGAGACTCAATGGTCGCATTGCAGCCTGTGGGATGATCTCACAGTACAGCCTTGAAAATTTTGAAGGAATTCACAACTTGGCGTTCCTTATTATAAAACGAATACGTATGGAAGGATTCATAGTTATTGATTATTATCACCTCTATCCAAAGTTCCTCGACATGGTTCTACCTTACATAAAAGAAGGCAGGATTGACTACGTGGAAGATATAGCTGAAGGCCTTGAAAGCGCCCCAGCAGCTTTGGTTGGGCTCTTCACTGGTCGCAATGTTGGGAAACAGGTAGTGGTTGTTGCCCATGAATGATGCACATCTTTTTACTATAAGTGCTTTGGCTATGTTATGAGATTGTACTCCGTATGGTATGCATTTTGCTCTGTCATCTTATTCAAACAAGTTTCAACTTTTTAGACATATTTCTTTATCTGAAATTAAAAATGAAGCAAAGAGCTGATTAGAATGATGGAACTTTTTTTCCACGTTAATCATGAAAATCGACTTTTTGCCCTTGATTTTATCCAAATCGGAGCAATGTATGAAATGTCTGTTCTTTTAAATGTCCAATTATTGCACAATATATATTTCCAAACCCGTGGCTTGGAATTGAGATTTCCTACTGAGTTGTTGATGTTTATCATACGTTGTTTCCTCCTTTTCAAATCAGCACGAGCGGTGTAGAAACAGAGTATGCCAGATTGTTAGTTTATGTTTATATTAACTGGAATGGGCTCGTTTGGTTGTCGTATTAGAGATGGATGGATTAAATAAAATAATACAGACTAATACAATACGGATGGATAAAATACAAGATTAAATGGGGTATTAGAATAATACGTAATTTTATCTAGTATTTGGTATACATAATATAAGCGTTGGATAATAGTTATTTAGTCCAATCCGTTGTTTGGTTAGAGAATTATTTGATCGTATTAATGTTAAATTAACAAAAATAACTTCAATCAGTGTTTGTTACATTGATAACATTTTAATTTTATTAGTTGGAGGGTTATAATAGTAAATGTGTAAAATAATATGTTTGAGTTGGATTATAATACCACCTTTTTTGGTGATATTAAAACACTTCCGTAATACAGGTCTAACGTATAAAAAATATACGATACGTATACGTTTTTAAAATTAATACGGTATCAAATTTGATTACCAAATAAAGTATTAGATCCGATTAAATAAAAAATAGTACAATCTAATATTTAATCCCCTCATAATACGTCTACCAAACGAGATCAATGGTTACAAAGAACATGTACATTGTAATAAGTTCAAGGTTGTACAACTGTTTCTTCAAAAATATTAACGATTGGGTGTGACTATAATGTAACCACCACGAGTCGATTAACTATGTCACTTATGTTGGAATGTGGGTTGGGCCGAGTTGGCTATGTGTTATGCTACGTTATTACATGATGTGCTCATGTGATGCGGAGCATTATATGTCACATGTTTAGGCACTCCAAGATGTGACAGGATCCAATTGGAATAGGCATGGACATGGGTGGGGCGATGACTTTCCCAAAAAATTTGGCCACAGCCCGGTCGAGAATAGAGACCTGCCTGGCCCAAACCCGATTGCAACGTGCTAACCCTTGCTGCAGTCTGGCTTTGCCTTTTTTATTGGTCCATAAACCCACCCAGATTTAGAAAGCCCGTTTAATTTCAATTTATTAGTTATAATTTTACGTTTTGCTTCATAAGTTATTAATTATAACGATAATATCATATCATTATTAATATTTGATATCACGATTTGATAATCAAAATTCACAAATCCCTGTGTCAAGTTTCGAGATAAACGTAGTATTCTTTATTCTCATTTCAATAATGATATTTATTTCTTTCTTTTTTTGATCAAAAAAATAGGAGGGGTGATCTGTAGATAGTAATCCTCTTTGGGTGTGATCATGAGGGTCTTCATTGTGGAATGTCACACTTGAGTCATAAGTTACTACCTCAGAAGAACAATAATTTATCACAGCACCACTAAAGTCTAAGCAGTAAATTGTGTTACTCTCGTAAATCGAACTCTATTTGATAATCATATAAGAGTTAAGAACGATTTTAAACGAATACGAATTATCATTAGACCATCAGCTTGAATAGTCATTTCAAGAATGATCCAAAAAGCCCAGAAATACATTACATAAATTTATCACTAGGAATCAACATTGTTGATGTGGAGAGCTTTTAAGTTTTGAACATGAGGGCAGGTGAAGATAGAATTCTAAGCAAGTGGCATTAGATTATTCTCCTACCTGGGTCATTTGCCCACTTGACAAGTCATTGAAAAGTCCCCAGGCACCTACTAAATGGACTATTACATATTTTATAGTGTAACGTGGGAGGAAATCGGTTTTGAAATTTGTCATTGAATCTATCAATGGACAAATGTTTGCTTTTTTTAGTCAATTTCGATTAGGAGTATCAATTTTAAACATTAATACGAAGAGAATACGAATGAAATTGATCCAAAAGCACAAAAAGGTTATCTCTTAATTTTTAAACGATAAGAAAGTGATGTGCTCTAAGGGCAAAGCATAAGCGAGTAAAATAAAATTTGCAACTTGTTGAATATATAGTATCAATTTTACTATTGAAATATGGGAAGGTCTTAAGAAACGCTCTTTTGAAGTTTTGAGTTTGAGTTTTTCAAAAGATGCATAGTTTGATCCGATTTATACAGTTAACAAGTGATTGTAAGCAATTCGGATTTGCATTATAGCCATGAGTCCGAAATTTAAATGATTAGGATGACTCTCGATCAATTAACCTAAAAAGAGATTCAGTGCTTTAAAACAAAAACAAAAAACTTGGTTTGATTTTTACTTCTTTTTTCTAAAGATGGTATGCGGTGTACGAAACTTCGGTTTATACTGAAATATTTGATAGAGTAAATGATAGTCAGCATTACCTCCATTTTCGATACTTTGGTTTCTTTCATGTTAACATGGTATACCAGTTCATGGCAAGTCTTTAGATAATCAAATTATCTCATGGCATCACACTATGAACCTACTGACCCCATTGTGTTTCTATTCCTCCTAGGCCGTACTACAATATTAGGACAACAACCTATTAATCATAAACTGGATTTGTATTGGATTTTAGCAGATTCATATCAAAAATTGCTATATCTATATCCAATTCATTTTATCAATTCGTGTCTAACTAATTGTATTATATTGGGTTCATGTCATTTATGAATCGAGTATAATCAATATATAAACGAGTTTGTGTCATGTATTTCTTTTGATTGACTTCATTCATACTTGATTTCATTTATTAATCATGTCGTGTCAGGTTCACCAGTTTATAGAACAAGTGGCTTAAAGAAGACTCAAACCTTCTAATTTCGTATTGCATTCGTATCGTTTTAATAGATTGTGTCATATTTTGACTCTTACCCATAGTTAACTCGAATAACAGGATTTCTGTGTTTAATATTTTGAGGTAACGAGGTTAAGTTTCTCAAAAGATGTTTTAGTTGATTTGATACACATAATTATGCGTAGTAGAAGAGTAAACCACACATATAATTCTCAAATTATGATCTGTGTCCATTGAGCCCCTGAATTTTTTATTTTTATTTTTGTCAATTAATCCCCTAAACTCTTTGATTGACTCAATTGAGCTCTTTTACCTTTTTGTATCATATGATCACGTGAGTAACACACTTTAATAGAAACAAATAAAATAACTCAATTAACATAATTAGAGAGTTTACAAGATCAATTGAAATAAAAAAAAATTATGGACTTAATTCATAAAAGAATTATAGTTTGAGGTTTGTATGTTTAGTTTATCCAAATCTATTTATTAAACAATTTAAAAAATTAAAGGGGATAATACATGCATCATAACAGAGTGATCGTTTGACGTTTTTCATTTCTCTCACCCTTTTTTTCACGAGAAAAAAAAAAAAAAAAAAGTAGCTGCGCCCCTGCCCTTAGTTGTAACGCGAAACTCTAGGTGTCTTTTTCACACACAACACGCATTATATTATACACGCATACAGGTCTGTGCTGTGGTTTGTTTTTGGCGTGAGAAATACAAAGTGTGTTCTGTGTGTTGTAGAGAGAGAAAGCTCGTAAACTTCGGCAATGGCGGAGGAGGAAGTGAGCAACAAGCAGATAATTCTGAAGGACTACGTGAATGGATTTCCCAAAGAGTCCGATATGATTTTCAAGACGACTACTGTCAAATTGAAAGTTCCAGAAGGTTCGAACGCTATTCTAGTGAAGAATCTGTACCTTTCCTGTGATCCCGCCATGCGATTTCGCATGAGGAAGACGGAAGGGAGCTACGTCAATTCCTTCGTTCTTGGTTCTGTAAGTCTTTCATTTCAAAACATTATACTTGTTGATGGATTTTACATTCAACAATTCAGCTCAAGTCCTCCATAATTTGAATCTGTTTCTCTGTTATGACACTTATGATTTGTCAGTGTCTATAGTTTTTATAAATCGCGAGTTGTATCTTTTTAAGATTATTGTTATTATTTGATTCGAAGTTGATTTCAATCTCTCTCCCTCTCGAATGACGATGCGTGTTTGGCAGATCATTTCTAATGAAAGGATTCAGTGGTGTCAAGTATGTCTATAAACAATATCTAAATCACTTAATTAGGTTCTGTTGTTGTTGATCACGGCATTACTTCTACGGTTTTAGGAGATGGATTTGTTTTTTAACAATTCTTTGAAGTGCTGGGTTACTACTATAATATTGTAATCTAGCGAAGACGGTCTGATTGGAAATCAAACAAGGGATTATTTTAAGGAACACTAGATCCTAAACAAAATATACTAGTTATCATTCGTGCCTAAATGTATGGAGTAATAAAAAAAAAGATCAACAATAAACATATTTATATTCACACCCAAAATCAAATCACAAACATATAAAAGAGAAAGAAATTTAAACATTGGTTGTAGTGGAGATGTGCGATAATATTGGGGGTGAGCGGTGATATTAGTGGTGGGCGACATTAGTGGTGGTGGAAGACGGTGATAGTTGTTGTGGTAGGCGGTGAAGACCGTGGTGGTGGTGATAATCGTGGATGGCAACGGTGATGGTGATGGTGATGGTGGGTTTTGAGTAACGATGGTAGTAGTGACAGTTATGGATGACGACGATAGTGGTGAGTGTGGGAGGTGGTGGGTGACGGTGATAGTGGTTGACAGTGGTCGTAGTGGGGCAACGATGGTGGTGGCGGCAGTGGTGGAGGGCGGTGGTATGTGATGACAGATATTCCTAGGCGACAATGTGATGAGTGCTGGAGGATGACGGCAGAGGCGGAGGGAAGGCTGGGCCAGGGTGGGCACGTGCCCCCCTCAAAAAAAAAATTTTTTTTTTAGTAAGGTATATGTATTGTATATTTATATAATATATTATGTGTGCCCCCCCTCATTTATATTAAGTCTACATTATTTATCCAAAAGAATTAAAAAATTAAGTCCAATTAAAACAAAAAAAATTTGAGCCCAATATTATCTACCCAAATTTATTAAAATCCACCCAAACCTATTACAAAAACTTTTGGCCCAATATTAAAAAAATAAAACTTTTGGCCCAATAT
>CM042186.1:3579952-3599448 GCA_023539305.1 Ilex asprella | reverse complement strand
GATTTGGGATGCACTTTTGGGATATAAATTTGGGATATGTAGCATTACTCATAAATTTAATCCAAATAGCATTATATGCATGAATGCATGTAGATATATAATTAGTTTGATTCTAATCATAAAAGGATCCACACTATGAAATATTCGGTTTGAGTCATAACTATTAACTCGGAAAGATAGTTTGTCACCACACACACAGAATACCACCAAAGTCAAACAGCCAATCGCATTACTCTCCTGAATTAAATTTTACTTGATAACCACCATATGAGAGTCAAAGACAACTTTAAATTGGTATGGCTTATAACTAAACTACCTGCTCGGATGATTGATCATTCAAATTGATATTATACTTTAAAACAAAATCAAACCCTACATGGGCGAGGGGCAAGTCTGCAGTTTTTACACAAATTAATGGCAACATTATATGGTATGTCAATTTCCTCGTGGGGTTCATGTCAATGCATGATGATGTAATTTATAGTGATCATAGCACTAAAGAAAGATGACAAATAGACCGGTATATCTCTTGGAGGACTATGAGACACATGTTCAGAATTCTTTAAACAAGTTTTTGTGACCACATTGATGGGGCATGTTATTTCTTGCAGTGGTGGACCAGCTAACAAAATACCTATCATTTTCAAAACAAAAAATTCAAAGAATTTGCTATCGTAACTGAAAAAATATAATCCTATAAGCTAAAAATTATATTATCGACATCACTAACCAATAATATCCCAGAATTTAGAATTAATTCTAAAAAATTTGAGGTTGACTTTAATTTTTTCTGGGTAGTCTTAGTTGTAATCTAATCTATTTGAATAATAACCTCATTTAGTTGAATCGTAAGTGTCGGTGTAATATCAAAAAGTTTGGTATCGGTGATAGTAAGAACAAATTTCTTTCATATTGACTTTTCTAATATACACGATAAAAAGCAATCCTCTAATTAGGTATGAAAGCATGAATTGAAGGGTCCATATTGAAGATTCCCTATTTGTGACCACTTACTTGGACTAGGAAAGATGATTTCCTCGTGGTTTGAACAAAGGGACACTATGAAGATATTTATGCAAAACACATGATAAAGAAAGGTAAGCAAGGATGACCAAAGACATTGATAATGACAACAACAATAGGAAACAAAACAGATAAGGTTGATACCACTCTCTTTGGAATTTACCAAGATTTGGGGTGGCTAATATTAAGGATTAAAAGTTTATTTTAGTGCATTGTTTTGGTTATTTAAGAAATAAAAACAGAAACGTTTCGATTCCGTTTTGAAAATATTATGAAAAAAATAAAAATTTAATAATTATTTGTTAAAAACATTGGTCGAGTCGAAGTATACAAAAGTATCTTACATTACTTTAAAACATTCTGAAACAATTGTGCAAATACATTAAAATATTATAAATACTTCGAAACATTATGAAACACCTCAAAATATTATAATTTCGATTTCATCACTGATTCGTTTGAATCTCCATAAAAATGAGAACGTTTCGAAACAAAATTTTGATTCTTAGTTAAGATTTTGAAACACTTTATTTTTGGGCTTGTTTGTTTAGTTGGAGGGATCGTCAAAGGTACATGTTGAAGCGCATGGTGATTTGTTGTGTTGTTTCTAGTGCTATTAGCCGTCTCCCCTTCCACCTTTTTGTTATTAAAAAAGGAGGAAAAAATTTTATGTGCTTGTTGAGTAGGAAAGAGGTGGAAAGTAAAATTTTCAAATGAAATTTTCTTGTAAACATGGGTTTGCTTTCTAATAAGATATGGAGAACAATCTCTCTTTCTTGTGAAAATGGGAAACTATGGATATGACTTCCCACTTTGTCCAATATTTTTCTCCACCTCCATCATGTGTTTGTATTAGGACGAAAAATGACTTCACCTTGTAAACAAGACTTCCCTCTTCTAATGACCCTTTATTGTGATAATCAACCCGTTTTGAAAATCGCTAATCTTGTCTTTCATGAGAGGACGAAAAACATTGACATTAATTGTCACATTGTCCATGAGAAGTTTCATAGCGGTCTAATCTCTACGATGCACCTCCCTACTCGTAATTAGATTGCGGACCTTGTCACCAAACCTTTGAGTTGGGAACTATTTAACCACTTTACCGCAAGTTGGGTATTGCAGACTTTCATGCACCAACTTGAGATGAGTACTGGGAAAGAAAATATTTGTTATTAGGAAAGAAAATTTTTGTTTCCATGTATCGCTAGAACTTTCTTTTTATTTTTTCCTTATTGTACTATAAAGAGACAGTCACTTGAATGATAGAATTAAGGAAATTCACTATACAATTTTTTCGAGTTTGTTTAGCAACAACGTAATGAAAAATACTGAGAAAGTAAAATATGATCATTATCAACCAATTTTTCATGTCAAGTATGTGCGATTCTCTTACTATCACATGAGGTATGGGATTATTAGAGAAAATTTCTAGCCCAATCCATATGAAAACAAATGCATGTATTTCCTCTTTGGATATCTAAGAATTTCCATGGTACATCAGAGTCGTAAAACTTTTCCTTATTGGTAGGAAAATAAATTATTTTATTTTAATATGATAAAAAAACAACATAACTAAATACTATCAAAAAACTCATCTCAATCAACTGTTGTAACACAATTGGTTAAGTGCTACAACAATACCTAGGGCATTCGGATTACGGAGTGCTCCAAGGTACAAAAACCAGATCTCAATGAGTTAAAATAAAAAAAAAAGTATGAGAAAACTAATCCTTACGGTCGTTGTAGGTTGAATATTTCTCACTCATCGTCTCTTTCAATGATCTACATTCAGTTATAAACAAGCAAAAAAATTCAAAAAAGGAGTTATATAAGTAGAAATCGAAATTACTAGATAAGACAACATAGTTTTTACATAGAATGAACAGTCGAACACTACCAGTTTAAAACTAGAAGATGATTCAAATAATTATTTGGGTAAAGCCACAAAAAAATTAGTTTCGGTGTGGATAGTCTGTCTTTGACCGGATTGGAGAGAGAATTAATCGAGGTACGCATAAACTAATTCGAGCACATCTAACCGTTGAACCAAAACAAAAAAATTCGGTAAGCCAATATATTTCTTAAGGGAGACTGAAGGTCCAACTCTAGGTGAAAAATGAAAATAAAATTCTTAAAAAATGTTTATAGGTAATGGCCAAGGGTCAACAAAAGGTTTATGACTTAAGGAACCATCTATTCAAAAAATTTAAGTTATTGGAGAGGGTGTAACTTAAATATTTATATTTCAATATGCGTCATCTCATGTGCAAGCTAAATTTTTGGCTTAGCACATGAAAATCTTTTAATAATTAGGGTGGCAGCGAGATTTAACTAATCAGGATATCTTGCTTTGATATTATGTTAAGTAAACCATTTACTTCAAAAACTTAAACTATTGGAGAATGAATAATTTAAGTATTTATACTTCAACATAATAGGCCAAAATGTCTGGAGACTCAGTTGGATTGGGGCCAAACTCTGGCCAACCAAAACCAACGGCTCAGAGAGGTTTGGATAACATATATATATATATTTCAATAAACTTATCTAACGGTCTCAAATAATAAATTGACTCATCCAACAACCACCAACATCTCTCTCAAAACTATTTATATTGACTTATATTGCACCGTGTCTTAATGCACGAGTTACCCTAATATATATTTATATATATATATAAAATTTAAACAACAAAAAATCTTCGATTATAATCCATTTAAAGAAACAGAGCCAGTTTTATTATAGAACAGATCAGGTCAATTAAGATCCCTCGATGGGAAGGTCGTGGACCGAGTTTACGATTGACACGGGTGGTCCATTAAACTTATCAACAGCCCACAGGGGGCATGGGCTAGGTCAGCCCGTTTTATCTTAATGGGCTTGTACTATTACCAAGATTTTATGACTGTAAAAGGCAAGCAAAACAAAACAAAAAAAGACACAGAATTAGTCTGTTATATCTTACCCTGAATGTGGTTGTTCTCAGGTTAGCAGTTAAGAGTTTGTTGAAAAATAGCTGAAAGATCACCTTTATCCCTTGTTTTCTGTCTCCATTGCAATCTCGATGTTTCGGGTGTGAGATATGGAGGTAAAATTGTGAACATCTGACTCTTTCTAGTCTGCACATTACTCTGATGAATAGTTGGGTACAATTGATTCTCTCCAGACCCTACAGTGGTTGGAGTCGGGTTCACTTGACTGCTCTTTTTATGTCCTTCTTCAGTCTCCATAGTGGAGGAAGACTCGTGCATTTGGTCACTAATTATATGTTCATGCTCATTGCTTGCGTACGACTGATTCTCTCTGGACCTTACAGTGGCTGGAGTTTGGTTCACTTGAATGCTCTTTTTATGTCCTTCTTTAGTCTCCATAGTGGCAGAAGATTCGTGCATTTGGTCACTGTTTATGTCTCCATACTCGTTGCTCTGACAAATAATTGCGAACAACTCATTCTCTCCAAACCTTATAGTGGCTGGAGTCTGGTTCACTTGATCGCTCTTTTCATGTCCTTCTCCAATGCTCAGAGATATCGGTTGGTGATTGATCATTGGAGGCAAGGAGGGTTCCATGCGGGGCATGCCTCTACTATGGGTTCCTCTTTCCTGTCCATAAGTATTAGGCATAGCTGCAACACCTCTTCCATAGCTTCCTGTATTATACATAGCTGCAACACTTCTTCCATGGCTACCTCTCGCTAGCCCTTGTGGGAAAGCATTATGAGGAGCTGCAACACCATCTCTTCCTTGGTCTTCTCTGTGCTGTTGTCCTTGTACAGGACTTATCAAACTATTTACAGATGATTCTAATGAGTCTCCATTATAAGGAATAAAACTTAAATTATTTTCATCGAATTTAGTAAGGCTGCATACTTCTGCACCATTCATAATGTTGACACCACTCTGAGGTAAATTTCCAAACTCTGATAACATTGTTGACCCGTCCCAGACTCCATATTGACAGCAGTTTCGTGCACTGGTTTGTTCTCTATCTTCATCAATAGGCATCAGTTGTGATCGTACTCGTGGTGGCTCCACCACAGTTTGCACCACCTGCTGGATGGTTACTTGTTGCTTAAGCAACCTATTCTCTTCTTGTAACCTCTTATACAGTCCATAAGGCCCATCAACAGGATCCTTCTCCCAACTTGTTGCCTCCCATAGAATCGACGCGATGGCCCGATCTTGTTCCGGGCCTACTTCATTGATCTTCCTTGTTACATTAGCAACACCAAAAATTTTTTGAACTGCGTTAAATTCATCGATTCGGTTTGCTGGGAAGTGTTGTGCCATTACACAATTTGCTGGACACCTTTTTCTTTGATGCTTGCATGATGCACAAGAAGGACGATTCCTCCTTGCCTCCTCAATGTTACTGCTTGACATTCTTATTCAAAACACAAGGAGGGCGATGAATTAAGAGATACAAACTCAAAAATAACACAGACTCATTATACACAAACAAACAAACAAATAGGGTCAACTTTATCTAATTGTTACAGTACTTACTTGAGGATAGTAACTTTTTGTCAATAATATCGAGATTTGGATTCTACTAAATTCACCCTTTCGATATGAGAGAGAGAGAGAGAGAGAGAGAGAGAGAGAGAGAGAAATATATGGATTTGAGGAGAGCAAAAAGAAGAAGCAGCTCGTGTTGCAATGTGAGAGAGAGAAGGAGTCAAGACAAAACTAGGGTTTTGTGTAGCCATGGAGTTAATTTTAGACTTAATTTCGACTTGCTATAAACTAATGTGTAAGGGGTATTTTAGTCATGTTCAAACCAAAAAAAAAAGAAAATACTAAATAAACTTAAAAACTTGACTCGATGAATCATTATTATTAAATAGGTAATGAGTCTCAATAAATATTAGAATCAATAACAAATATATTAATCAAATTATTAAGTCAATTATTTCGGCCTATGTAACATTGCTAAAATAAAACCTTTCTCTTTATACTTTCCAAAAAATATATATTTTTATTTATGAAAGGACGGATTTACCCCTTGTCTTCGTTACTGTTATATGAAATATATGACATCAAGTCTATCACAAAAAGGAGTATTCTTCTATAAGGTTTTGATCAAACGGACAGGGATGCAGTGATTGCTTTTTTAAGAATATAAGTGCCGTTTGGTTTAAGAATACTGAGTTTTCTGGTGATTGATCCATAGTAAATGCAGTGTTGATTAGGTGTTACTCTTGCTGTGTCCCGGCAGAAGTCTAATACCGGAAGTTCCATTCCACAAAATCAGGATAAACGTTGGGTTAGTTGCTAAATAATCGGGTTTCACTAAGTTATTTGTTAGTTCATTATTAAACAGTTAAATTACATGACTTAGTTTATTAATAGATGGTGACGATATAATGTAACCGTTATTGTAAATATTTTCTCGTTAGGATAAAAAATGAACTACCCACAATGAATTGGATTTCAACCAATCCAAATTCAGACCCAAAAATAAAAAACTAATCCATATTCAAATCCGATTTAAAACACCAATCTAAATACAAGTTGGATATTCGATAGGATTTTATGTTCACAATCATATTTGAATTATCCAAAAATCAAGCTCCAATCCTGATTCGGATTTTCGTTGTTCCCCCTCGCTATAAATTTGATCCAAAAAAAAAAAGTTTAATTACAAAATGTCTCCTTCAATTTTGGATAGTTTGCAATTTACTCCTTTAGATTTTAATTTCAACAAATAGTCTCTTTAAGTTTGAATATTTTGCAATTAACCCCAATAGCTATTCTTAGATAATACAAATTGACAAAAACTAGACATGTCAAATTCACATGATTCTTACTTTGTTGAAAAAATATAATTACCCTTGCACCTATTTTCTTCTTTTTTACCAAATATTCATACTTCCCAACCAAACTCTTAACCGTTAATACTCAAAACCCTTTTACCTTCCCTGAATTTGAATATTAACTCTCATTCCTTTCCTCCCTTCCGATGGAAACTCTCCATTCCCTTTGATGAGGTAGAGGCGAAGGCGAAGGTGAATATGGTTTTTTTTAATATGTTGGAGTTGGTCTGAAGAGCTATAATTTTTGTCTTAGTTTTATCATTTTCTTTTTTTTTTTAAGGACAAAATTGGGATCTCAATAAAAAAATATGACAAATAATATACAAGACAGAGGATATAATAGTTTTTTAAGGTGTTCAACCATTGTTTGTTCGTCAATTTAATCTACTTGAAATTTAGAGGGGGCAAATTGCAGTATTTGAAATTATAGGGAACTAATTGAAACAAGGGGCATGGTTGAAGGAAACAAATTATAATTAACCCAAAAAAACCATACCAAGCCATAATTAAAAGATTCAAATTTGAATTAAAATTCAATTCATCCTAGGCTTATTGTGGGCTTTTAAGAAAAATGAAGCCCACATTACTAAACCCAACTTAAGAACTACGCAATGTTTTGGACTGATGACTAAAATCAATAAGCCCATCCTCTTGCAATCCAAAAAATCTGATGACCCTTTATGGTACGTCATGAGCCCATTTATATCATGATTCAAAGTATGTCAGATATCGATATGATTCAATCGAGCTGTATTTAATTCAATACTTTTTTTTGATTATTGATTTACATTTCCGTAAAAATTACGAGTGTTATGCAACTCGGTCTAAGTTATTTGAGAATGCCGAATGAGTCAAATGAGTTACCTTAGTTAGTATCGTTGAATTGGTTGATACCATTCTACGACGATATAATATAACTTAGATTTCTCGTCATATTCAACTTATTCTCCTATTCCGTAACACCGTCACCAATAAAAATTTCTCAGAGTCTTTGGCAGACATTGCGAGCTTGAACCATGCTATTGAGTAAGCTTACATAAGCATTTTAAACAAATGTGTTCAACACCCATATTAATAGTAATGACACCCACACAAATGACTTTTAGGTCACATCTTTTTGACTACTTTGAGAAGAATCTTCATTTTCATAATCATATCAAATTGGTTAGTTAATCAATTCTTCTTTCCATCATTCATGCCTCCCTTCTCCAACACTTAACCAACTAACACCAGCAGCCACACCTACTTTGCCACAATCTCTTTGGCTCTAGGCCTTGCACTTAAAGAAAAAGAAAAAGTCTTGAAGACATCATTGTCTAGGTTGTTATGTGCCAACCTCCCTATCCAAATCCTCCTTAAGGTTCAATCTTCTATTTCTCTCTTATATAGGAATTTGCAAAAAAAATACACTATAAACACATATATATGAAGGAAGATCAACAGAAACCTCTGCCTATATTATTTGGAAGTCTTAAACCTCAAGAGCTGATAAGGAGGAAGAACAAGGGGCAAAGAGAAATGACAACTGCAAGGTTTATCAAGTGTGTAACTGTGGGCGATGGCGCGGTAGGCAAGACCTGCATGCTCATATCATACACTAGTAACACTTTTCCAACGGTATTTCTTTAATTCTTGGTGATAATTAAACAATATCATGATTTTATTTTTTTATTTTTTATTTTTGGGTTTTGATCTAACATTAGGTTCCTCTTTGATAGGATTATGTTCCAACTGTGTTTGACAACTTCAGTGCCAATGTAGTGGTTGATGGCAGTACAGTGAACCTTGGCCTTTGGGATACTGCAGGTAAATCTTTATCACATAAGATTAAAAGAGTACCCAATCTCAATTCATTAGGCTTCTGTCACTTAGGCACGGGGGAGAGTCAAACATATAGCAGCCTTATCGTACTACATACACAAAGAAATTTTGTACCTTATAAGACTTTTGTGATCAATTAATTCTGCTTATACCATCCTTGTGTAGAGAAAGGATTTGTTAACTGACCAACATCTTGTAGATTGACATGTAATTTTCATACACCGGATCCCATTAGAACTCCGCAGTTAAGCGTGTTTGGCCGATAGTAATACTAGAATGGGTGACCCCTTGGAAGTCTTTGTGTTGCACCTCTTTTTGACATGTAATTTTAAGAATGAGAACAGAGTTGGTATATTTTGTTGAATCTATGCAATGCAGGACAGGAAGATTACAACAGACTCAGGCCTCTAAGTTACAGAGGAGCTGATGTGTTTCTGTTGGCTTTCTCTCTCATCAGCAAGGCCAGCTATGAAAATATCTACAAAAAGGTTTTTTCTTCTACTGCTCACATCTGTTTTTTATTTTATTTTTTCTATTTATCTTCCACCTGACAGAAATTTATTAAGAAAATCTTTGTTTTGAGTTACAGTGGATCCCTGAGCTGAGACACTATGCTCCAACCATACCAATTGTGCTGGTGGGAACCAAACTTGGTAAGATCAATTGGTCTTTGAACCATTAAAAAACTATTGTGCCAACCATAGAACCCCCCCCCCCCCCCCCGGTAAAAAAACCTTTGTGTTCACCAAATTATATGAACACCCTATCTGCTATTGGGGTGATACAGCAATAATGACAGAACTGCAGAAATAAATAAACATTGTTAGTTAATAACTTGAGTAATATGCTTATTTTTTCAAATCGAAAATTTCATAGCACTGCTCCTACCATATGATAGTTTGTTATTTGAGGACATACTAACTCTGTTTTCAGTGCTACCTAAACTTTCTATATCGAAAATTTCGTAGATCTGATCCTACCATATGATAGTTTGTTATTTG
Source organism: Ilex asprella (assembly GCA_023539305.1). Lineage (NCBI taxonomy): Eukaryota > Viridiplantae > Streptophyta > Magnoliopsida > Aquifoliales > Aquifoliaceae > Ilex > Ilex asprella. Next base: position 3,589,785 of record CM042186.1, on the reverse strand, counting down.
AGGGCATACTAACTTTGTTTTCACTGCTGCCTAAACTTTCTATCCAGAAATTTTTTGTTGTAATCCTTATGAAAATCCAATATAATTTTCTCCTTTTGTGAAAATATACAGATTTACGTGAAGATAAGCAGTACTTAAGTGATCATCCTGGTGCAACATCAATAACCATAGCCCAGGTAACGCGATTATAGAAAATTAAATTGGGTAAAGTACATTTGGGAGAAATTTAATTAAAAAAAATTGTCAAACTTCAAATAATGTTTAAGTTCAATGACAAAATTTGTTTGCAGGGAGAAGAACTGAAGAAACTGATTGGGGCAGTTGCTTACATTGAGTGCAGTTCCAAAACTCAGCAGGTACTAAGTTTTTTTTTTTTTCTTCTTCCTATTGCCTAATTTCCCTTATCAGTGAGTAAAAATTAAGCAGACTGTAACATCTCATAATTCTGTCAAATGTGAAATCAGAAATGTACAAATGCTTTGATACTTGACTATGCCTTTTACCCTGCAATTGGAGTCTGGATCTTTTGTTGTAAAATGTGTTGTTCCTCAAAATGACGCCATTCTATTTAATAAAATGATATCATTTTAGTGTGAAAAAACGTCATTTTGAGAAACAATACCCCTACGGTGCCTCAACTAATAGCAGAGGATCTGGATCCGTGTAATTATGCTTTATTAGCTATTATGGGGTTGTTTGATCAACATGAAGATTTCTGAACCACAGATTTTAGAATGTAGGATTGAGGGCGGGTCTTGGCGCATAATGGTTTTGAGTTACGAAAATAATTTCTCCACCAAATAAGATAAAAGGTGTACATTTGAGCCGCTCAAATCCAACAGTAGAAAGAATCGCGTACATTGTGCTAAGCCATTCTTCATAATAACCTTAATTTTTTCTGTAAATTTTCATCTTCTGATTGTGTTAAACTGAGTACTGTTTGTTTATCATATTGTTTTGTGACATTTCAGAATGTGAAGGCTGTTTTTGATACAGCAATAAAGGTTGCTTTGCGCCCACCAAAACCGAAGAAAAAGCCACACAAACCAAGGGCGGCATGCACATTCCTCTGAGTTGAAAGTTCATTGTTATTTTCCTCAAGTGTATTTCCCCTTTTGGAGCTTATAAGATCTTATTATATGAAAGACACTGTATGTGTCTTGAGTTACTATGCTTTTGTTTTACTTTTTAGCATATGTAGAAAATATTAATTTGATTATTTTTTACACAGCTTGAATCAGATTTACTATAATTTTTTAATAAAGAAAAAAAAAGTGGAAATAATCTTCTATTTTAAGCTTGAGGAGTGGATGATCTTGAGTGGCTGTTGCGAACATGCAGTTCGATGAACAATTAAACAAGAAAGAAAAATCGACAATAATGCAAACGATGATTTATATATAACTTCAAAAAACTCTACATATGTTCACTAGAGCGATTATTTTTTTACTATATGAGAATCTCAAAAATGTTACGTGTTATTTATAGGAATAAATTGAGGTACCCACCTATTTTCACTCCATCCCGTCACGCTTTCAACTTCATTGGCTAGGTTCTGCTCAGTTCTATATTGCCTTACTTTTAAGGTAAGTAGTTTTAATTTACTAATTGAGTCCTACCCACCACGCCAAACTATCACTTATAGTGGGCTTTGAGAGAAATATCTAATTTTCAAACTCAACCGGTAGTGTACTTGTTAGATCGATGGGCGTTTATCATTGTTTCAGATTCAGCATCTTATTGATCTACTTCTTAGCAACTTATAATATATAGTATATCTTTTATAATATAACAAAGTCCAAGCTTGGAATGCTATAGACTGTCTTGGGATCATAAAGTAGATGAAACAAGAAAATGTACTAGGAATGTCAATTGCTTGTATTGTGTTGGGAGTGTCTACAGATATAAAAGTTGGGGATGTAAACTTTAAAGTAATGCATCTAGAAGAAATGTTTGACGATTAATTATAATAAATAAGTAGCACTTATTAAACAATGGCTTGCATTGTTTCCAAGTGAGGGAGACACAAGAAAGTTTATGTTAATTAATAAACATAACTTTGAATATGTTGGCTTCTTTATTTTGGAAAAGTTGTTTTTATAATATGTGCAAGAGTTGGTTCAATGGTCAAGGAAGAAACAATTTGTAACCACACACATCGTTGAGTTCAAACGCTATGTTTGGTTGGTGGTAATGAATTACTTAGTAATGTTCATTTCAATGTTTGGCATGTAGCAATAAAAATTCCTTCTTGTTAATCTTAAATAGCTCGAGTGATAACAGGTGCGAGTCGTAAATTCAAACGTTTTGAATTTGAATCTTGGCAATACTTTAGGGTCAGGTCATGAGTGATTTATCTCTAATGAATATTTTAGTCCTGACGTGGATGGTCTACCTTTAACCAGACCGAAGAGGGAATTAATCGAGGTACGTGTAAGTTAAGCAGAACACCCCTAACCGTTAAACCAGCTAAAAAAAAACATTCTCAATCACATGAAATGCTTAATCTCATCAATGTACGATTTGTCATTGTTCAATATTTGGAGATATTTCATAACTACCACTTTTTAAGTGGTGGTGTTGTAGTGGTCGCGTGTGTAAATCGTTTCTTTTCAAAAAAATATATATTTGGTGATATTTCGTTTTGCCAACTACCATCACTTGTCATTACTACCACTACGGGTTAGGGTCGGGTCTTGGGTCCTATGTTCTAGTGGGGGTTCAGGGTCGAATTTAGGTTGAGTCTAGGGCCAAGTCCAATGATTTTTCAAATATTTATTTATCTAAATTTGAGTGGATTTTCAATTCTATTACAACGCTTTGTTGTCAAATATTAAAATAGTAATATAAATTAAATTTCATTTCTACCTTGATTTCATTCTCTTGTAAAAATATTATCATGTATCAAACGCAACATTTAATCGCATAAAATCAAAGTTTAACCAAAACACGATTTTATAAGTGATTATGTGCATCAAATTTTTACACTTTATATATACACAAATTTAAATATTACAAAATTAGGATGATTGTTCTTTGTGGAAAAATTGCTATGATGAGTAATGTATTGCAGTCTTTCAAACATGTGAATTTGGGCCATGGACTTGATAAACCAAAGTCAAAACTAACGGCCTTTAGTCGTGAGGACTTTGTCATACATTTGGTTTGGTAAAACAATAAGGTACCCGAAAACACCATGCATTCTTCTCTTCCTCTCTGATATTTGTGCCAAACAGAAGTTGGGTCTTCTTCTGCTCGTAGATCAAGAAATTGGGTTCATCAATGGCATAGCAACTCTAATCAATACATAACTTTGACACCAGCGATACGATACAATGTAACTCAAATTTATAACCAAAATTTGTATTTTAAATGAAGGAGATCATTGGATCAGTGAGTCTCATTTCAAAAAGCTAAAGAGACTCACTTATTAATTTGAGATGTAAATTTAGGTTACATAGTATTTTTCTTTTGACACAAGAACGATTCATGTCTAAGAATTTTAAGTCAATATCTAGACCTCAAACTCAAAGAAATCTGTCAAAAAATCGGGATTAAAGAATTTTGAAATAAATTCTTCAAAAACATTCAAAAAATCAAAAGCTTATTAGATGGCCATGAATTGAAGAGCCCATGAGAAATTGAGTAATCACATACAATGACAACGTTGGTTGTAGCTCTCCTTTAGAAATTTTCATGAAAATTCACCTATATCTTGGTTGTGTATAGGAATCGCAAAGAGAATTAAGCGTGCTTTGATCAACAAAACATATTGAGGGAAAAAGTCAAATTATGATAGTTGTTTCAACGTCACATGATATCACTTTTAATAATATACCACCACATGATTAGGGTTTCGAGAGATAATATTAATCCCCTGTTATTGATGAGAGGAGCGTGAATTGACAAAATTGGAACAACGTGAAAATCTTGAATTGTTTATTATCAGAGATAATATCAAGATAGGATATCCTTCAATCACTTCATTAATTCTTAAGAATACGAAAGAAATAGAGAAAAAACAAAAGAAAATATTCATGAAATTATTATTGTCACGTACCAAACGCTCTTGATTAATACTTATCGTCCAATATAAAAGAAAATCTTAATCGTCCAAAATTATTGAAAAACTATGCTATGAAAAATTACAAGATATCCACCACAAAGGGATATGAGATAGAAAAGTGCTTAAAAATTAACCTAAAAGTTGTGGAGAACTTTTCGGAATGAGGTTTTTTGAAATTATTTGACAAGGTACCTGAAATTGGTCTTGATTAGCATTCAATCAATCGCCACCTCTTTTGACGGTCTTAATCTACCACTTAATACTCTTCTATACATGTTGAATCAACTATCCTATATGGTGAGACTAATCGTTGTGCCTTCGTGTTCTCCGGATCTCGGTAATGTGTAGTGCTTTGACACTAATCTCTTTCTCTCAATTGATCAAAAAAATTCAGTACTACCGAACTAGATCAATACTTGAAAATGTCTGATTGATTTAGTACAACCCACTTGGCAACCACAAAGTTGTAGACACAAACAATGTGCATTTTATAATTTCAAAGTAGTTTAAGTGGTAACAGAGACGAGATTTAAATTCGGACGTCTTGAGTTTGAATTTTGGCAACTCATTAGAGTCAGACCGTGAGATATTTATTCTTCATTAATACCCTAATTCCAGCGTGAATAACCTATCTTCGACCGGACCGATGAGGGAACTAATCGAGTTGTGTGCAAGTTGGTTTGGACACTGCTGACTCTTTTTGCAATAACTTATAACTAGAGTTAAATTGGAGCATAGGGAATCCATCTTGCATGTAAGTTTCATAATTTTTTTTATGAAGTTCTAAATTTCAGGAGACATCTTCAGAGAAGGGCTGACATAGTCAATGAACCCCCAGTTTTGAATTGGATGGGCTTCAAGTTGTGCATGGTAGAACAAGGAACCAATATTGGTAGGCTTTCAAGGTGCTGGGGTAGTCTAATGAGTGCCACAGATAATTTAACACAAAATCTCTCTCTCTCTCTCTCTCTCTCTCTCTCTCTCTCTCTCTGTGTGTGCACGCTCGCGTGCAATGCAAGCTGGTATTCGAGTTGAGAGGTTAATCTGAGCTTACTCCAAGCTATAAAGCATTTAACCTGATATCAATCTGATTACTGCACATGATTGAATTTTGAACTTGGGTTGGACTGTTTGTGCTAATATTTCAAATGAATTTGGATTCAATTTTCAAATCAAAATTTAGTTTGAAATCAAGTTTCTTTCTCTGGTTGCACAACTCGGGTCAAATTCAAGTTCAACCCGAGTTAAGCTGCATCCCCCTCTCACACACAACCCGAGTGTGTTCCAAATTTAAATCACATTTAGATTCTTTTGTTTAATTCAACTCTCAAAACCTTTACCCAAGTAATAAATATTGAACAATGTTATATGAATTTAAAATGCTGACTTGATTGATCACTGTCATTAATTTAACTGTGAGTGTTATGACCCACTACATAGTTACTTATTGTGATTGATCAAATCAACAAATTAAGTCAGTATTTTAAATCGAACTGATTTTTTTCGTTAACATTTCGAGTTGGTCTTTGTTTTTGATTGGTTCATTCAACCTCCCCCCCCCCCTCCTTCTCTCCTCTGTACTGTCATATGCTTCTTTTATGACAATTTTGATCTTCAATATTTCAGTAAATTTAAAATAATTTGGTTGCATGTGCACCAAAACTATGGCATTTAATCAAAGCATGTTGTGTATTTATTACATGCACGTTTGCATGTAGTGATTGCTGTTGGCGCATATCTCGCAAAGACACACATACCCATTTCTCGTAAAACATTAGAAAAGAAGGGAAAAAAACACTACATTCATTTGAAATGATGTACAAGTTTAATAAGTTAAAAAGACTTTCTCATTCATTGGCATATCGACTTCAATGATACACCTCCAAATTCGAGGCTTTGTTCCAAAGTTAGATTGACTGAGCATTGTCTACATAATCTATTTTAAGACATTGGTGTAGCTAATTACCATGAGGTATGTTTGTCCCTAGTTCTTAGAATAATTGAACATGTAAGTTTCTTTGAATTAGTGAAATATTGCTCATGATTAATTAAGTGATCTCAAACTTCATGTTGCTCGATATTTTTTACGGATTCAAACCCTCTCTAATATATTTATTTTATAACACTGAAATATTTAAATTGTTATTTAATCTCACCTTGATGGAGAAACTTGCGAGTGTTCGAGCTAAACTTGAAGTGAAAATTAACTCAATTTTTTTGTGCAAATATCAAAATTAGAACCTGGAACATAAAAATCGATTCTAACGATATGTTTGGTACGTTGAAATGTTTTTGCATGAGAATGAAATGAAGATAGAAATTGAATGGAATGTACATTACCATTTTCAATTTTTAATAACAACTAGGATTAAATGTTGGAATAGAATTATAAATTCACTCAAATATTTAGATAATCCATAGACTTAGACTGGATCTCAAGCCCATGACTCGAACCCAGACATAACCCTGGACCTTGAACTCAAACCCGATCCCAAACCCTAGACCTCGGACAAGTTCTTGGTCCCAGACTCGTTCCCGGGCCCTGAATCCACCCTAGACCTCGGACAAGTTCTTGGTCCCAGACTCGATCCCGGGCCCTGAATCCACCCTGGACTTGGACCTGGACCTGGACCTCACCTGTAGTGGAGATGGGGGTGGTGGTGGCAACAAGTGATGGTAGTTTGGGAATGAAAAAAACCACCAAATATTAAGAAATAAGAAATTCTACACTTGTGGGATTAAGCATTCCATGGTAATGGACATGAAATTTTATTTCTACATACCAAAATATTGGAATAAGCATTTTTAAGTAATGATCATTTCATTCTCATTCTTCATTATCACATATCAAACATAGTGTAAGGCAATTACCTTCTCAAGTACAATCCCTTTAAATCAATATAATTAACCATAAAATCAAAATCCTCCAAGTTCAAATTTTCCCAAAAAAAATTAGACAAGAAAGGGAGATAAAAGTCTACATGGGTATCTAGCTAATTGGAGATATGGTTGCAGTTCATCTTTAAGGGTTAGTTGACAATAGAATTAAAATTATTTTTAGACAATAATGACCAACCAATTAAGCCAACCCAAGATTACTGGAAATAATCTACGTGTTGCTTGGATTTGACTTATTTACAAAATAAATTTGAAAATTCGATTGAGTTTAATTTATTTTCCAATTTGAATGAAACAAAATTGACTCAAACTCCAAGTGCTAATATAATTTTAAGTTGCATGGTAGACAAGAAAATAGTAACTTGTGAGTACAATAGAGGGTGGTTGAATTAAAACCGTAGGACATTTTTGTTGCAGACAAAATGGTGGAAACAGAAAAAGGAAGGATAACGAGATGTGGAAAAATTTGGAACGGATCAATAAATACGATAACGTACGGACGGGGGTATCAGAAAATCGTCAATGTGAAGAACAAGCAAGGTCATGTTTGGAGAGAGAGAGAGAGAAAGAGAGGAGGGAAATTAAAGCCAAGTCTACTGGTACTAACCTCTACCATATCCAGCTCTCATCATGGGTCTCCTCAGTTCTGAGAGAGACTTCTGATGGGATTGTACTTTGCATTTGGAGAGACCCATAAGCAAATATACCTACTTGGAAATATGAAAAATAAAATAAAACATTTAAAATAGGGGCATGTTAAAAATGTTTCTATTTCTATCAACTGATTTGCTACTTTAAAAAGAGAACATGGGAAAGAATACATCAAAGTTGGTACCATATCGAAATGTATAACTTTAAAGATTTATTTATAATCTTTTAAGGTGTAAATTACAATTGCAAAAAAGACGACCTTCTTTTAAGGTATTTTCTCTCATTTTGAAGGTAGTTTTTTGGGGGAGAATCACTTGAGGAGGGACCTCCCATGTGAGGTTAGGTCAGGTGGTGGTCAATAACTCAAGCAGAAAATATTGAAAAACGGTTAACGATGCAAAACAATATTTCACCTTAATACACGATAAAAAAAGGATATGTCAGGTTTTTATGGTCCTATATATATGATTTGACAAACAATCCAATCCAAGAGAAGGTATTTCTCTACAATTTTTTCAAAAATGTTATGATCGATTAAGGAAGTTATAACTTTTAAAAATAAAATTACATATTTTTAAGGTAAAGTTACAAGAAATTGCAAGGTATTTATGATCGATCATAATATTTTCATGACCGGTCATGAATTACCTCAAATAATTATAATTACGTAAAAATACACAAAAAAAGGTGAATAAGCAAGTAAAAGATGAATTTTCATATTAAATCAAAATCCATGATTGAATGATAAGCACTAGGAACACCACATTACTAATAAGTCTCTATTTATGGCCCTAGATGCAATGAGAGAACCACGTTTAGACCTTGTCTTTGTTTCCATATGCGTATGAATGGACTGTTTATCTACACCTTCAAGTCTCTCAAAGTGTGTGTGTGTGTGTGTGAGAGAGAGAGAGAGAGAGTCTAAGGATGAAAGAGGGGTTGCAGACGAAGGGTTGGACAAAGAGGATTAGAATAATGGAGAGAGTGGTGAGATTGCATGCACGAAGACTTGGGGAGTGTGAGCTTTGCATGTCGGAATCCCACCGACACCACGAAGACCAAGCCATTACTCTCTTTAACTCTCTCTTACATTGGGAGTCGGGTATCAAACCTCAACTCCATACACACACACACAGCTCTATCTCTTGCTTTGGTGATCCCCCAACAACACAACAAACCAAACGCCCTTTCAACTTTCTGTCCGACCAAGTGAGGATACAATATTGTTGGATAAATTAGTTGGATTAGTGTCATCACACATGATTAATTAAACGAGTCGGGTAAGAGTTGAGTTGTACTTCATAAAAACCAGAAATGATGCAATTCAAACACAACCCACACCACTCGATCACTACCCTATCACAATCCCTTGAGATTGAAACAAAATCATGCATTTGAGAAAACAAAAAAACAAGAAAAGGGATACTACGAGAAAAAAGACAAGGGTGTAGCTCCTGCTCTTTCTAGCTTTTTATTGCATAGTTTTGCTGCAATACTTGGATGATAAAAATTTTGGTGGTCATCAACTACCACGTGACGGTGACAGTGTCGAGTGGTATCTACACTCAATGAAAAATTATCATACAATTTGTTTGTTAGACACATGTGAAAACTCACCATACAACATTTTGTTATGTGATATACAATATTATACGAGTAATGAAGTGGTATCTGACGAGCACTGAATATTTTATTGGAGCTTGGACAGTTTTTTAATGAAGTGGATGAAATGGGAGAGAAAAGATAAGGAGGAGAGCCTTTAACTGTAGCAGAGGTGAAACAAGGGTCACTATACCTTTGGTTACATCCCAAAAACTATCACATTTTATGATATGCCACAGCACACAAACCTCAGATACACCCAAGCTGAGACAAACAATTAAGCCAATCTGAATCCTTGAAACGTCAAATCCCTAGCAAAGTCAAGTCTTTCACAATATCCTTAAGCCTCAAAAAAAATATTCTTTGAATATTAGGATAAATGATAAATATCCAACCTTTCCATTTTTTCCAAATTGCCCCCCTGCTCTATCTATACCACTTTTGAAGTAGTTGAGATAATCTAGAAATATGAAGCTTATTAGGCAAGCCTTATGAAGAAACTTACCACCATAACAAAACAAAAAAAAAAGTTATGAAGGAGACTTGAACTCAATTTCATCTTACTGCTAAGCAGGCATTTCTGGTGACTAGAGTGTCTTGAATCTCTTTATAGTTG
>CM042186.1:3555599-3572569 GCA_023539305.1 Ilex asprella | reverse complement strand
AAAAATAGAATGAAATGAAACGTTGGAAGAACTCTCTTTCCTCCCTGTTCACTAACTTTTTTTCTTCCAACTTTGAGCGAAAAATTTGAAGGAAAAAGAGAAAGACTACGTTATTCATGGTGAGTTTACCTTTTTCACTTTATGTATTTTTTATCTGATGATGCACAAAATCGTCTCCGTACAAGATCAACAGTTAAGCGAATGATAATATATAATTAAAAAGCAGTAAATAGGCTCAATGACAATCAATGGTAAAATGATAAATATAGAGTCAACACCAAGATTTATAGTGGTTTTGTCCGGGTGACCTACGTCCACTTTCTCGAATGACAGCGATGGCCGGCGATCTTTATTAATGTATCAAGGTACTTCGAAGAGTTTACAGTGCTTAGAGAGAGGGAGAGAGAGAGAGAGCAGTGTGTGTGAGAGATTCGGAGACTTGTAGGTCTTAAGGAGGTGATCAACATCATGCCTCTCTATATGGAGAAAAGCTTACATTATATAGGCTCACCAAGACGGTGATGCGGTGACGTGAGGAAGGGGTCTTCCACTATTTTGGTAAGCACACTTTTGATAGGAATAGTCCTCTTTGGTAAGCACACTTTTGGTATGATTAGATCTCTATCCCGTCATTCTCTCTCGTGTCCCTATTCTGTCGGAGTAGGATCTTGACTGGGCTTGATCCTATAGCTGGGCCTTGCATCGGAGTGGCTGAACTTGCATGCAGTCAAGAGGGGAGGAGAGGAGTTAGAGAGAGGAGTGGGTGGCGCCCAAGGGGTCCCCATGTGGGTGACACCTAAGGGACCTAGGCGGCGCCCAATCCGTCCTCCTGCTGCCTGCTTCGGATGTCTTCTGATGGGTTGACCCATTTGATTGGACTTTTATCTTGGGCTCTCTTAGTTTATTTTCATTGGGTCTGGCCCAGTCAAATTTGGGCTCGTCATTTGCCCCCTATACCCCAAGTCTCTGATTCTTGCGGGAGGAAGGGGTTGAGGACATGTGCAACTTCTCGAGTAGGAGTTATCTTGCTCCCTTGCGGTGTTCCTTCGGTATTGCTTCAATTGCTTCACTGCTTCATTGGAGTGACCAAAAGGGGTCCCAAGGTAGAGTAGGAGTAGATTGCATCACTGGAGCAGCAAGAAGACCTGATTTTTTTTGTTTTTACTTGCTAGGTCTTAGGCGCTCAAGGTGGAGCTAGGATGTTAGAGGCTTCCATGGGGAGATGGAGAGGGCGGCGCCCATTGGCTTGAAGCAGGCGATGCCCATTGGCTTAAGGCAGGCAACGCCCAAGCATTGGAGCAGGTGGGCGGCGCCCAAAGCGCTGTGTAGGCAGCGCCCACATGCTGGGCGTTGGTGAGGTTGCTTAGGGAGGCTGAGGCGTGGAGACCTGTGCATTGGGCGCTGGCATGGGACCTGGGTGATGCCAGGCATGGCTTGGGCGGCGCCAAGCATGGCTACATTTTTCTGGCTTGGAGTGTTTATAAAACATCGATAAAACTTCAAAAAGTCATAACTTTGTGCACGGGAGTCCGTTTGAGGCGATTTTTTTTTAATTCGGATATTTTTTTCGAGATCTATGAAATACAAACTTCCAAAGGTGGTTTGGTTGACAAATTTCTCCAAAAAATTATTTTATCTCTCTGAATCTGAGTTTTAAGTATAGTACAGTAAAACCGACAGCGGTGGAGAACTGTGTTCTAGCAGGCAGCTGTCAGGTATTCATGGACAACGAATTGACATCCTGGATATTTCCCTGGGAGGGTAACTATGATGGATTTAGACTGGGTGTGAGGCGAACCCACTTTTCCTATCTTGTTTTTCCTTAACTTCTTCTCTGTGTTGGTGCCCTGTTGATAGGGCGATAGTGAACACTCTTTTTTGCTTTTAGGGTTGTGTCTTCTCCTCCTTCCAAGAGGGTGAGTTTGATGCCCCCAGTGCATCTCGGTCAAGGTTCGAATGTCAGGTTGCTTCCCAAGAGATGGGTCTCGGTGATGCCCCTACTCATTGGGACTTCTGTGTGTATTAGAGTTAGTCCTTGTACCGCTGTGGGAGTTAAGACTCCAGTGCAGTTCTTACGGGGATTGTGGCTTCGCCCTACTTCTAGTAGTGGCTCAGTTGCAGACGACCTGAGCTTCAAAAGTGTGTCTAGCAAAGACAATGTTATCTCAATATTAAAATATCTAACATGATTACCTGGACAGGGAGACATGCTATTTGCGTGAGAGAAAAGTCAGAGCTGTAGACGTCTTGTGAGAGGGTCGCATGAACTGAGGCCGAGTTACTCAGAGTCTTGAAGGATGGCTGTCGTGGCATGTGCTTATTAGGTGACTTACGCGAGAGTAGAGTCCTATGGTTGCCGTAGCAGAAGCTTTCAAGGTGACTACATGCGCCAGAACAAAGTCATATGGCTGCCGTAACAGATCCCTTACTTTGGTTTGTCCCGCACTACTTTTGGCTTTGTACATGACTTTCTTTCCTTATACTTTACGTTTAGGTGTCTACACGTGGCTGTTGCTTGCCCCTGCATGTTTACAGGTACGCTGAAGATCAAGGAGGCACATGCTGGCTAGGTAGTGGAGATGCGGGCATGTGAGGCTGCTGAAGAGCAGTCAAGGCTTGAGTGACGCCATGAGACTGGGACATGTGCCTTGTACGCTGTCAGGAGGCTGAGCAGACGTCTTGGGTGACCCCAGGAGGCCTTGGGCACTACTGTGCTTGTGTTTGTGTTTGAGTGACACCTTGAGTCTTGCTATGGGGGGTGCATCTTTGGTGCTTGGTCACTAACTGGCCTTATCTCTAATTACAAGCGCCTTGTTGACGGGGCAGTGGTGGAGACTCTCTGTGCTTTTAGGCGGTGTTTTTCCTTCTTCGAAAGAGAGTGAGGTTTGATGCCCCCAGTACTTCTCGGTCAAGGTCAGATTGTCAGGTTGTTTCCCGTGAGATAGGTCCTAGTGGTGGCCCATTCTTTTTCAAACTAGGACTTTTGTGCTAGCCTTGAACTGTTATAGGAGTTGAAACTCCTGTGCGGTCTTCTACGGGGACCGTAGCTCCATATGGCTCGGCGGGCATGCTTTGACTTGGCTTCGATTAAGGCGTTTCAAGAGTCTGTCTAGATATGGCAGAGACAATATTATTCAAAAATTAAATTATTTAACATGATTACCTGGATTGAGAGATAAGTTGTTTGCGCTAGAGCAAAGACAGAGTCTGAGAATTGCTCGTGAGAGAGCTACCCCTCTTGAGGCCGGGCTTTTGGTGACTCGTGAGAGAGGCACTAAGCTGGAGATTAATGCTGCTTGGGGGCAGAGATAGGGCAGAGCTTCTTGGTGACTCACAAGAGAGTGTGAAGCTGAAGATAAAGGCTGCTTAGGAGCAGGTAAGGCCGAGCGTCTCGACGTCTCATAAGAGAGTACGAAGCTGGAGATAAGGCTACTTAGGAGCAGGTAAGGCCGAGCTTCTCGGCGACTCATGAGAGAGTGCGAAGTTAGAGATAATGCTGCTTCGGAACAGGTAAGGTCGAGCTTCTCGGCGACTCATGAGAGAGTGCGAAGTTGGATGTGGTGACTGTCTGTGCGATAACAGAGTCATAGGCCGAGCTACGTATAGTCTCGGGAGATGGCTGTCGTAGCAGAGGCTTACAAGGTATGTCCCGCACTCCTATTTGGTTTTCTTTCTTTACATTTTTTGAATTTGAATGTATGTTGGTGACTGCTGCTTTGCCCTGCTTATTTACAAATGGGCCGAAGATCAGGGAGGCAATCGATGGTCAGGCAGTGGAGAGGTGGGCACACGAGTCTGTTGAAGAGCAGAAAGGGCTCGGGCGGCAGGCACGAGAGGATGCCGTGGAGCAATAGGGCTCGAGTGGCAAGCATAAGAGGATGCCACGAGCAGTTGGTAGAGCTACGTATAGCATAGAAGTAGGTTGTCACGGCAGAGACTCATTTCATTGAGATGGAGATGATAAGGGTTCTGAGGAGCTGGACATCTGAGGCTCATTCCATAGAGATGGAGATGAGGAGGGCTTTGAGGAGCTGGACACCTGAGGCTCATTCCATAGAGATGGAGATGAGGAGGGTGCTGACGAGATGGATGCCTAAGCTCCTTCTGTTGATTCATTCTAGTGAGATGGAGATGAGGAGGACTCTCTCATTCCATTAAGATGGAGACGAGGGGGGCTTTGAGAAGGAGCTGGGCGTCTGGTGCCTGGTGTTGAGCTCTTGAAGGTGGGTGCCTGGTGAGAGGGGCGAGATCCATCGTCTAGGCGACATCGAATAAGACATCATAGTGGAGAGGGCGAGACCCCTCGTCTAGGTGACATCGAAGGAGACGTCATTGTGGAGAGGGCGAGGCCAGCGCCCAAGGTGGAGAGGGCGAGGCCATCATAGAAAAGCCGAAGGTGGAGAGGGTGAGGCCGTCATGGAGGAGAGGGCGAGACCCCTCGTCTAGGCGACATCATTGGAGCGTCCGAGGTGGAGAGGGTGAGACCGGTGCCCAAGATAAAGAGGGTGAGACCGGTGCCCAAGATAAAGAGGGTGAGACCATCATAGGGACGCCGAATGTGGAGAGAGCGAGGCCATTATGAAGACGCTGACGGTGGAGAGGGCGAGACCACTCGTCTAGACCACATTATGGGAAGACGCCTAAGGTGGAGAGGGCGAGACCGACGCCTAAGGTAGAGAGGGCAAGGCCATCATAGAGACGCCGAAGGTGGAGAGGGAGAGACCCCTCATCTAAGCCACATCATGAGAGGTGTCCGAGGTGGAGAGGGCGAGACCGGTGCCCAAGGTAGAGAGGGCGAGGCCATCATGGGGACGCCGAAGGTGGAGAGGGCGAGACCGTCATGAAGACGCCGAAGGTAGAGAGGGAGAGACCTCTCGTCTAGGCCACATTATGAGAAACGCCTAAGGTGGAGAGGGCGAGACCCCTCCTCTAGGCCACATCATGGGAGGCGTCCGAGGTAAAGAGGGCGAGACCGACACCCAAGGTAGAGAGGACGAGGCCATCATGGAGATGCCGAAGGTGGAGAGAGAGAGACCCCTCCTCTAGGCCACATCATGAGAGGCGTCCGAGGTGGAGAGGGTGAGACCGGCACCCAAGGTGGAGAGGGCGAGGCCATCATGGGAACGCCGAAGGTAGAGAGGGAAAGACCCCTCGTCTAAGCCACATCATGGGAGACGTCTGAGGTGGAGAGGGCGAGACCAGCGCCTAAGGTAGAGAGGAGAGGCCATCATGGGGACGCCGAAGGTGGAAAGGGCGTGGCCGTCATGGAGAGGGCAAGACCCCTCGTCTAGGCCGCATCATGGGAGACGCCCAAGGTGGAGAGGGCGGGACCCCCTCCTCTAGGCCACATCATGAGAGGCGTCCGAGGTGGAAAGGGCGAGACCGGTGCCCAAAGTAGAGAGGGCGAGGCCAACATGAGGACGCTGAAGGCAGAGAGAACGAGACCCCTCATCTAGGCCACATTGTGGGAGGCGTCCGAGGTGGAGAGGGCGAGACCGGCACCTAAGGTAGAGAGGGAGAGGCCATCATGGAGGCGCCAAAAGTGGAGAGAGTGAGACCCCTCGTCTAGGCGACATCATGGGAGGCGCCCAAGGTGTAGAGGGCGAGACCCCTTGTCTGGGAGCCTTTGTTTACCTTGTTGTTGTTAGGTCGTAAGCAGGTAGTCCACGGTCACAGGCGCCTGTGCCTTGATGGCGTTGAAGGCATCACCGAGTTGATTTTATACCTCTCTGATTTTCTCATCCCATTGGTTGGGGACATCCTGAGTTGGGCAGTGGTACTAGCTTTCATAGTCACCATATGAACTCTTTCCATCGTCTTCATGCGCAGGCACATGCGAAGGGTGAGCACGTGAGCTTCCTGGGCGTTGAGGAGGGACTGCTGGACGAGGTGCTCCCTGGTGTGGTCTTGGGGTATTCTGGCCAGGACCCCCATGGTGAGGGGCTGCCTGATGCCTAAAAAGGATAGGTTGTGGCTCCTCTCCTATTAAAGGAAGTGGGGCTCCTCCCATAAGGGCGACAGGTTGAAGGGTAACCCCTCCTTGGGTGAGCATCAGTTGAATGAGTTGTTGGTTCTACTTTGCATAGTCTGTAAGAGCTGTTGTCCAACGACGGGGGTCGTCGTAGCAGACGGTTCTGATGGTGCAAGGGGAGGTGAAGCCTCCTCCCTGTGGGTCGAGTTGTTGTCTCCCGGCCGTTGAGACATTGATCTGGTAATGATTGTCATTAATTGAAAGAGTAGGAAATTAGCCGTTCCCATAGACAGCGCCAAACTGATAATACACAAAATCATCTTTGTGCAAGATCAACAGTCAAGAGAATGATAATGTATAATTAAAGAGCAATAAATAGGCAATCAATGACAATCAATGGTAAAATGGTAAATATAGAGTCAACACCAAGATTTATAGTGGTTCGGTCCAGGTGACCTACGTCCACTTTCTCGAAAGGCAGCGGTGGCCGGTAATCTTTATTAATGTATCAAGGTACTCCGGAGAGTTTACAATGCTTAGAGAGAGAGAGCAGTGTGTGTGAGAGATTCGGAGGCGTGTAGGTCTCAAGGAGGTGATCAACATCATGCCCCTCCATATGGAGAGAGGCTTACATTATATAGGCTCACCAAGGCGGTGAGGCGGTGACGTGAGGAAGGGGTCTTCTACTATTTTGGTAAGCACATTTTTTGTAGGAGTTGTCATCTTTGGTAAGCACACTTTTGGTATGATTAGATCTCTATCCCGTCATTCTCTCTCGTGTCCCTATTCTGTTAGAGTAGGATCTTGACTGGGCTTGATCCTATAGCTGGGCCTTGCATCGGAGTGGCTAAACTTGCACTGGAGTCAAGAGGGGAGGAGAGGAGTTAGAGAGAAGAGTGGGTGGCGCCCAAGGGGTCCCCATGTGGGTGACGCCCAAGGGACCAAGGCGGCGCCCAGCCCGTCCTCCTGCTGCCTACTTCGGATGTCTTCTGATAGGTTGACCCATTTGATTGGACTTTTCTCTTGGGCTCTCTTGGTTTATTTTCATTGGGCCTGACCCAGTCAAATTCGGGCTCGTCAATAATGTCACACCATTTAGTCTTTTTTTTTTTATCAATCTACTATTATTCGATGATATTTACATGTGTGTGTAATTAACTGATGAGTGTAATGTTGCATGTTTTGGAATACTAGATTAGAGTTATTACTTTAAAAGACACGAAACAATTATGGAATACTATTATGGAAGGGCTTGCTCAATCTTGATAGGAACGAGCCAAAGTCTCGAACTCATGCTCCAAGGGTGAGAGTCCAAACATCAACGTCTAAAAGTTTCGACGAATGAGTCAGGCCAAAGGTTTTTTAGTCGAAATGGGGAAAGTTAGGATTCGAGCCAAAGGAAAGAGATTTAGTTTTTGCTTATGTGTACTAATGGACATTTGGTCAAATGATCCTCTTTATCTTATGAAAATTTTGTCTTCTTGAGATCAAGGGTTCAAGTCTACTCCCCCTCCCCCCAAAAAAAGTCTTTGCCTATTTGTCTCTTTTTGTTGATGTAGAGCACTGCCTTTAAAGAGTAGTTGTCTCCACCTCCAACTGTCTATGTTGTTGATTTGATGACCTTCAACTGTACCAAAATAGGAAGATTCATCCAATTGGTCAACTAAAAACGGCATTCGGATGCAATCACAAGTAGGCGTTCAGTCCAAACCAAATAGGAGAAGAAGTTTTCTTTTTGATTGTGTCCCTCTGAACGATTCGTCGAAAAATGGGAATAATCATCACATCCACTTGGGAAAGTGTCAGGGCACACACAAGAAGTGTTTTTTGTGTTTTATTTTTTTGGGATAGGCCTAACTGGAGTCACTCATTTTCTAGTCTTAGCTCTAAGTCCACAACTCTGATTTCATGAGAGAATGGCTTGTTTCATAAGGTTGACTACTATTTCTCTATGAGGCCATCGAGACTCTATTCGCCAAGTGCAATTCGTAGTCTAAAAAGAGCAATTGAATCAAAGAAAGCAATCTCAAACAAATCTCTCTAGGCTGGAGTCTCGAAAAATGGAATTCATCTTTTGAATGAATGTTTTATCACCAATAATTTGATTAGGAGAATGCTAATGAACTTGTTTTCAAAGGAGAACAAGAACAAGACTAAATAGTGAAACTCACAGATAAAAGAGTCTTTCTCGTCCATTATACTCTCTTAGATTTTCTAATTGTTGTAAGCACACATCACTGTTCCTACTATTAAATTCAGTAGACAGATAAGGAGACCAAAATTAGGAAGTCATCTATTGCACCCCTACACTCCCCAAGGTTTGTTTTGTTCGCGCTTGAACTGCACTCTGCTAATTATTATGTTTTCACTTTTAAATAGTTTCTAGAAAAAAAGAACTAGACTTAAAACATTAAAAATAAATATTTAAGACAGATTAACAGTAGTTTTTGTTCTCAAATGAATTCCAAATAAATACGAACTCTTGGATGTGCGAGTTCCATTGAAAAATTTTGACAAAATCCACTGATCTAAAGGTCAAGTTATTTGAGATTTTATTTGGGATTTTAAATGTGGGGGTCTTTACATAATTTTTTCTAAATATAAGTTCAAGTAAGAAAATCATATTTCCAGCTAAGCTTCGTTCCACACGCTCACTTTTCTGCCGCCCGGGGCCCTCCCCTCCTACGCGGAGATTTGTGCCAGAAAATGTCGCACTTCGATCTCCATTTCATAAGCATCCAAACTCTGTCTCTCTCTCTCTCTCTTTCGAACAATGGGGGCGTATAGAGCGGATGAAGATTATGATTACTTGTACAAGGTGGTGTTGATTGGAGACTCCGGCGTTGGTAAATCGAACCTCTTGTCTCGGTTCACGCGCAACGAGTTCAGCCTCGAATCTAAATCCACCATTGGGGTCGAATTCGCCACTCGCAGCATTCAAGTCGATGACAAGATCGTCAAAGCCCAGATTTGGGACACCGCCGGCCAAGAAAGGTACCCCCATTTCCCCCTTTTTTTTATCAATCGTTCTCTCTTTATTCAAATACATACAACACATTGGAGCAATTCGTTACATTTCTTGAACTGGGTGTGCTTATAAATGCGTTTCTGGACCTGGGTCTTATTTCTTTTTTATTTTTGTGTATATATTATTGCATTATCCTACGTTTGATTTCTGGGAAACTAAGGAGAGAGAAAGGAAATTAAAAGGAAAATTATCGTTATTTTGTTGTGAAATGGAGTGGTTAACTCAATGTAACCAAGCTGTTGTTGCAGACAAAGCTGGGGAGGAGGTTTGTTTTGGTTGGTTGGATTTTATTTATACATGTTGGATTTGAAATTGCATTGATTGTGATACAGTTTTTTGTCCGTGAAACGTGGGATTAAGAGATTAGTGATCAATTTTGGAGTTGGGATGGAAATGTTTTTTGCATTTTTTTTCATTGCATCATTGGTATGGTAATGTTTCAATATTAATGATCAGGTAAAATCAATATGTTTGCAATAACTTTTGTTATGCAATGTAGATATAGACTAATGCATAGAGTACGCTGTTAAATGTTACATTTTGGATGAATAAATTACAATACAAGGCTAGTTTTGAGTTTTGTTTTGATCATGTTTGTTGTCCACTATGTGGTACCTCCACGATCATATTATGTGGTATGAGTAGAAGGCCATCACCAATTTTGGGCCTGCTAGCTAAGGGTATCAGTTTAGGTGTTAACTGTATAAAACCAATTATTTGTCATTATTTTTTTGATTGGTTTCTCACCAATTTGAAGTCAAAACTTTACAATTGTTAGCGTGACTATTTTATATAAACAGTATGCATATACTAAGTTCTATGAATGCACACACAAATAGTCGTTGTGAATAATAGGAAAGACTGATGTTGGAGATTCAAAACTGGTGGCAAGATTTGACTTGGCAAAAGTTTAGAAGATAATCCAGAGTAATTCCACGTATAAATTTTAAGTCAAACAAAATTATCAAGAGAAACAAGTATTTTCCTCCAACAGAAATGAAAGTTTGGTTAAGAAGTTCTCCCATTGATTCCTTCTTAAGAGATCTTATATGGCTTTTTATAAACAATCTTCCAAATCCAGTCAACCTAGTATTTCACCCAACCTTGTGGGTAGATGGTGTACTTTTAGGTGTAATTCATGTAGGATTTTTCATTTGAAGTTGGGTTTGAACCAATGTTATTTGGATTGTAAGTCACTTTGGTACGTGATACGGGTGCGGGTACATGGTACGACATTTTCTTAGGTATACGGTACAATGAAGGTAGGGTTGGCTGATACGGTATTTTGGATCATAATTCGTTTTAGAACTCTTATCTAGATCGTCTTTACCACTATACAAAATTATATACTATAAAACATCCATAAACACTAAGTCAGTTATCATTTATCTTATATTTTTATTTCATCTCTATTATCTAAAATAATATATAATTATAAATCTATATACAATAATATGTATTTTATATTTGTATTACGTGTATATAATTCGGGATTGTACATTTTAGTGATTTAGATATCGAACCCACCCTATTTGGGATCGATGTACTCAAATCGGGGGTCGTCAGGATTTAATGAATTCTAATAACTCTGGTTTGCACGATGAATTACTGGATTGCAGTTCTACTCCAATACAATGGTGATTCAATTGCGTCTGAGGACCTAATAACTCTGGTTTGAACGATAAACTACCGGAATGCAGTTCTACTCCAATACAATGGTGATTCAATTGTGTTTTGAGGACCTTGTTGCTCTTAGGAATTGAAGATTTGTTCTTTCACTTAGAAATCCATTGGAAAATAAGGAGAATCATTGAATTGCTACACTACAATTTTGACGCTTCGTGTGCATCATTTCAAAAGTTCTAGTTGATAGTGGTACGTGTCAATTGTTATGAGGAATGCCACCGGCGAGAACTTTCTCATGGCACTTCGCTCTTGAAAGTTGAAATGCCTATTCTCAGTCCTTTTTTGCATAGCTTCTAGGCATAGTTGTGCCCTCTAGTTAATTGAGGTCGCGACACATTTTAAAGTATAACAACCTCAAGAAGGTAATTGCTTGGAGAAGCACTTTTTTTTTGTGTTTCCTTTTTCTTCATGGGTGGTTAATGCATTACAAATGCTACATTCATATATGGTTAATCCTGGAAAAAGAGAACTATTTGAAGATTAAAGATTTTAGGCCAATTATCTTAGTAATAAGTTTGTAGAAGATAATTCCAATGGTGTTGTCTCTAAGGCTTAGAGAGTGCTTAAATGAAATCCTTTCGAGATTTCAAGGAGTTTTTGTTAAAGGGAGACAAATATCGGATATAGTTCTTTGTGGCTAATGAGTTGATGGAAGCTTATAGGGCTAGAGGAATAGATGGTATTGTTTTTAAAATTGATTTTGAGAAAGCATATGATCATGTTGATTGTTCTTAGATTTTGTTATGGAAGCTAAAGTATTTGGATCAAAGGGGAGGATGTGGATTAAAGGATGTATGCAGTCTCTATTTATTTTATGTCTTTTTTTAAGATGTCATGTGGGGTGGCGAATAGGATTAAATGAATGATGAGAAATTTTTTGTGGAAGTCTCTAGGTCAAAATCAAAAGATGGACTTTTAGAGGGAAATTTGATGGATAGGAATGTGGCTTTAGTCGGGAAATGCCTGTGGTTTTAGAATTCGTTATGGCATTCGATTATTAAGAGCAAGTATGGCTTGGAAATTAATGGGTGAGATGCTTATTGGTGCGATGGGGGAAATTATTGAAACCCGTGGAAATTCATTTCACGAGGATTACATTGTTTTTTCTCAAAAAGCCAAGTTTATTGTAAGTAATGGGGTGAGAGTTCGACTTTGGGAGGATATTTGGGTTGGAGAGGTCCTGTTTTCAAGTTCATTTTGTCTTTTATATCAATGGTACTTGAATCGTTGATCGTTTTGATACGCGATACGACACTTTTTTAAGTATGCGATACGATGAGGATATGATTAATTGGTATGGTGTTTTGGATCGCAATTCGTTTTGGAACTCTTATCTAAATCATTTTTACTACTTTATAATATTATATCATTAAACATCCATAAACACAAAGTTAGTTATCATTTATTTTATATTTGTCCTCGATTTTCTATTATCTAAAACAATATATGATTATAAATTTATATTCACATAGGCCCATAGCAAAATATATATATATATATATATATATATATATACACACACACACACACACACACACATATAGTCAATTAATATATATATTTTATATTTGTGTCACATGTTTCAAACTGAATCGATTTAGGGTTAACATTACAATTTGGGTTTGTACATTTTAGTGATTTAGATTGTGAACCCACCCCGTTTGGGATTGATTTATCTAGAACATGACTCGTCAAAAGTTTAGTAAATTTTGGTAACTAAGGTTTACATCGACTTTTTTTCTATCATGACCATAGTGTTGCTTTGGTGGTAAGTGCTTCAACTTTAATTATGTAAACTCAAGCGCAGATTGAACGAAATAATATATTTCTCAGAAGACCAAGGTCGACCCCTTAGGGAATTATGAAACAGCAGCAATCACACTAATACTGTAACAATCTTGTAAAGATTATTTGTTTAAAAGAATATTGAATTGAGAAAGTTAATTAAAGTAATTAAAACATATGAAAAATACTAGAGCATCAGGTACTCCCTCTCAAATTCATATAATAATTATTAAAGACTTAATTATTACCCTTAGAAAAGAATCAAATGTCGGTTGATTCAAGTCACCAAGTTTAGCAATAATATCACAAGAACACATTTGTTTATAATCAAAAGATTATTTAGGAAGCTGAATAATCATCCAATTATTATTCTGTGAAATAATAATAATAAACTTAAGCATGGAATAACCAGTTATTTGACTCGCATAAAAATTGAAGCAATCAATGTATATGACACAATGACTCAGGGATTTTTACATAACAAAAATTTTGCTAGGAAATCAAAAGTTGAATTAACAAAATATCACATACCATTAAGCTCATAAATCAATAACATTACCGTACTTCATTGAGAGGTTCTCCCCTAGCCCTAGCTAAACATGACAAACTAAAATTAAAATAAAAAGATAGGAAAATAATAATAAGAATCTCTTCCTAGATGAGAACCCTTATTTATACTAAAATTAATCTTAAGTATAGATGGAAGATATAAGGTTGGCTTAGAAGGAATTGATTTTCAAAAAGAAGTCTTGTAAAGTCAAATCTCATGCATAAAATCTTTGGGGCGCAGGTACAAAATATGTGCAGACTTCAAGCTTGAATTTTGCATATTTAGATGTTGAATCACGAAATTTTCATGAAATACACTTTTGTAGTTCTTGG
Source organism: Ilex asprella (assembly GCA_023539305.1). Taxonomy (NCBI): domain Eukaryota; kingdom Viridiplantae; phylum Streptophyta; class Magnoliopsida; order Aquifoliales; family Aquifoliaceae; genus Ilex; species Ilex asprella. The sequence goes on along the minus strand of CM042186.1, from coordinate 3,559,217 downwards.
AGTCTTATTTCCAGCCCCACAAAAATAAAGTCAATCGGATATCAGAGTCAAAAGTTATGACCAAAATACTGAAGACGTGTTAAATTTTTATCTTCTAGGATATTTTCATAATCCACCTTTAAATGAGTTTTCTTCTAACTTGGACTCTTATGAGGATTAAAATTGCTGATATGTCTTCAAATCTTCCTATCACAATCTTGACTCTTTAATCTTTATCAATTGTGATTCTTTCTCTAGTTATTGTTTCACTTGCCTTATCCATTATTACTTTAAATCAACTAATTTACCCGCAAAATAAACCAAACAACTAGAAAAAGTATCAAATTAGAAAATCAAGGAATTTAACACATTTAATCACAAATAATATGCAATTAACCAATCATTAAATATAATAAAATAACACTTTTGATGGTTAATCAGTAAGGTCCAATTCCTTTCCACTTGCTTGGGACTTTGGGTTTTGTAGGAATCTTAATGCTGGGCAGTCTTCGAAATGAGTGTCACTTCTTTCCTTGCTTGAGTCGGTCTCCCTAAACCAAGAGTTGTCGGATAAAAGGAGTTGGGTTATTGATTCTTCTTGTTCCTTCTCATGTAAATCTGTTTTTGACTCTTTCATTGATAATCCCTCCATTGTGCTATTTTACCTGGCTTTGATGTTTTGAAAGGCAAATGTGCCTTTGGAAATGCAAGTTTGTGCATGGGTGATTGCTCATGGGAAGAACAATACCTATGATATGCTCCAAAGAAGAAGACCTTATTCCTTTCTTTGCCCACAATGGTGCTTTATGTGTATAGCAAGTTGTGAGAGTGTGGATCACTTCTTACATTGTACTATTGCATTATCCTTATGGAACAAATTGTTTGAAATGTTACGGATTTGTTGGGTGGCACTGCGATCTATTTCATCTATGCGTTGTGTGGATTTCAAAGGATTGGGCAGAGGAGGTATTAGGGTTATACTTTAGCAATGTGTGGCCTTTGAAATTGTTTAGGTTATTTGGCCGGAGCGAAATTCAATGATATTTGAAGATAAAGAAGTGTTTGAAGGGATGTGGAATCGGATCTATTTTTTACCTTTTTTGGGGGGCTTCAGTGGCAAAGAAGTTTGAAAATGTCCCTTTATTTTGCTTCACATCAAGTTGGTTAGCCGCGTTCGGAAGATAGAGAGATTGTGGCTTTGTGGGTTCCACTGTTTATTTTAAAGTTTTTTCTTCTGATTTTTGTTGTTTTAAGGGCTGGACATCTTGTCCATCTCTGTTGGGATATTGTAAACTATATTTTTAATTATCAATAATTGTTTCCTATCAACCAAAAAAAAAAAAAAGAGAGTTATCAATAATCAATTTGCTGGGTGATTTTCATGCATCTCTCCGATATAACATAGCATGCGTTTTTATTTTGAACTGCCATACTCTTAGGAGTATCGCTAATAAAGAGTTTTTTAGGTAACCTTTCTGTTTATTGATGAATATAATATCCTGCACTCTGTAATTAACAATCTAACTAAATTCAAAGTAAATAAGAAGAAATGAGAAAAGTATAATACAAAGCTAAGCATACACTGACCAAGAATATGGCATAAATATCAATATCTTAGAAGCCTATCAGAAATTACTAGGGACTCAATTATAACAGATAATGCATTTGGTACATGCTCTACAGGTTTGTAATCTGTATTCTTCACAGCAACTTCAATCTTAATCTCAAAGGGAAACATTACCCCATGAAAGTTTACTGTTGAAAACACGAAAACAAATACACACACAAGTGTTGAAGTCGAATTATTATTTCACTGTTAAAAAATTTCCAGTACATTCACACCAATGAAATCATACTGCCTGTAGAGGTCATAGCACCAAAAAAAATACACACACTGTGATATAGTTGAGTTATCTTTTTTATTTCAGATGAGGTAACCTTGTGTAAAGAGTTACAAATGAAAAAAGCTAGACAATCCCTCAATAGATAAGAAGCTCAAGACATGAGCTAGATGTAATTGATCATCAGGTTCAGTACTCTCTCACCTACCTGGGAAACAACATGGGCTCATTTTTCATATAGAGATGTATCCAATATTGGTGTAAGAAAAATTCCTCACTAAAATTCTTTATGAAGAGATTATGTAATGGCTCACTGTAGATTTGTAATTCCTTCGATTTTCTTGAACTAGTTAGACCACTGAGGAGTATCAAAATTAAAGTTCCATCTTCACACCACACTGCTTTCTTGCATACTTGTGCACTGCTTTTGTTGATTTCTTGCATGATGATGGCATTTTTTTCTTCTTCCTTTTTGCGTGTGTTTGATACCTTATGAATTTAGATTTGTAGATTCCCCCCCCCCCCAGGTTTATGTTTTTTGTGCACAACTGCACATGCTTGCCCATGTAACGCTTCTGAATACAAGGAAAAGAAGTGGTATGTTGCAGTTGTAATGCTTCTGAATTCAGTGTCTTCAACTCTTTTGTTTTTTCAATCACCCTCTTCTTGTGCACCAAACTACCTTATTATTATTATATGATTTTTAATTATTCCTTTGGTATTATAAACTTCAAACCCTTCTGGGATACAATTTGTGTGAACAGAAAGCAAACTCGCACCTGAAGTAATCATAACCTGCGACAAAAACCCTCGTTGTAAGGCCTATTTTCTTTTCGATTTCAATAATTTAACTGGTGCCCCTTTACTTGCAAGAATTTAAATGACTGTTGAAGTTTTGTTCTGCAGTATGATCCTCTGAGATATTCCATCTGACCTCATTTTCATTGCCAAAGGTATCGTGCAATCACGAGTGCTTACTATCGAGGAGCTGTTGGCGCTTTGCTAGTCTATGATGTTACCCGTCATGTGACATTTGAAAACGTGGAGAGATGGCTGAAGGAGCTTCGGGATCACACAGACGCCAATATTGTGATCATGCTCGTCGGAAACAAGGCAGACCTACGTCACTTGCGAGCTGTCCCTACTGAAGATGCAAAGGCTTTCGCTGAGAGGGAGAACAACTTTTTCATGGAAACGTCAGCTCTCGAGTCTTTGAATGTTGACAATGCCTTCACAGAAGTGCTGACCCAAATCTATCGTGTAGTAAGCAGGAAGGCTCTTGACATAGGAGATGACCCAGCTGCCTTGCCCAAGGGACAGACAATTAATATTGGAACCAAGGATGATGTATCAGCTGTGAAGAAAACTGGGTGTTGCTCTGGTTAGTCCCATAAAATTAGGGAACCAGGACAAAACTTTAATACTATGTTCATTCTTATAAAGGAATTAGTCCGGCAACCTGCTAAAATACAATATTAATGAGATTACCACTGATTTTTTCATGGTTTGAATACAGGGAAAAGGGTCTATGCTAGCCAAGTATATAGGATTGTATAAGACTTGAGGACTTAAGATTCACCAAATACTATTTGGTGTGAAATAGGTAGTCTATTCATATGTACGCTCTGGAGTGAAATAGTTGGTAATTAGAAACTTTTTCTTGTGTGACGATTTGGCCCTTTGAGATGATGAATTTTCGTTGTTAAAAAACCAGTACACCTCTTTTCACTCAACATCAAACAATTTTTAAAGCTCGTTATAATTGCTTGGGTCAAATTGCCCTATTAATGGAAAAATA
>CM042186.1:3542531-3555499 GCA_023539305.1 Ilex asprella | reverse complement strand
ACGGTGAAATAAGACAAGCTCACCAAATTGATTTGCTGAATTGCTTTGATAGGAAGAAGAGAGTGTTCAGGTACATGATAGTATCCTATTACTTGGAAAAAATAGCATAACAAGAATCTTCTATGCAACTCATCTGTACTGGTACAAAAATGAAAAACAGACACGCTTCTCAGCTATCGATATCGGAAATTAGATATGCTACCAGTTCTTTCATCCTGCAAACTTGAGTCTAAGATGTAACCGAACACAAAGTTTCACATATTCTCTTTAGGTAAGCAGATATCGCTCTAGTCAGTGTCTTTACATCTTTTCCGAAAAATGAAAAACAAACTCTCCACAGAAATATCAAAGCTGGTAAGCGAGAAGTATTTGTGGCGCACACACACAGTTTGGTATATGTCAAAAGGAAATAGTATGTACAATAAGCACCGATTGTATGAACATGAACGGTTCATGAATTGTGAACTTCACATTCAGAAGACCTCCCATGAAGTGTTTCATGGTCCACTCACTCTGTAGTTTGTACGCATGCACGGACAAAAGAACCTTTATTTCCTATTTTCCTCCCCCTTGAACCAGAGGAAGCTTGATTTGAGAAACTTGTCAAGGTGATTCTATTCCTCCTCATGGCTGCAGCATCTGCAATCAGTTGTCTGTATTGAATCAGAATTGTAAGTCGCATACACAAGAAATGGTAATGCATAACAAATCTATTTCACAGGAAGCAGCAATAAATCAATCATAAAATCAAGAGATTGATCCTAAAGCATAGAGGCTCGTCCTGAAAATTTTATGCTCCTAATCAAATACTATTTTTATATGTGAAATTTTTTTGATTTCCTATTTCATCTCTATTTAATAATGTAAAGTCAATCATACCCTACATATCCTTATTAATGTCATCATTTTTCCTTCCATATCCTATCAAAACTCTTCTTATCGTATAGCATTAGGTCTCTAACCATTCGTTCTCCGTATTCTTATAGCTTTAGGTCTTTAATTACAATAGTAACGCTAATAACTCAAATTACTGTATAATACATGTCCAAATTAATAACTAGGTTTAGTAAAATTAAAATAAAAATTAATTCTCTGGCACATCTATATTATATTGGTATATACATATAGTTATCAAATTGGATTCTAAGAAAAGGTCACAGAAACTCTCTTCAGCATGCAGTCAACAGGGCAAGCAGGCGATGAACTAACTGCAGTCACCCATGAGAAGAACCACGTTTCTTTTCTCTAATAAATGCAGGTAACAATGAACTGTTTATAATGATGTAAGCACAAAATTAATAATCAAACATTTACTGGCACCAAGGCTTCATGGAAGCTGCAAAAAGGATTATTACATTGTATTAAAAAAGTCGTTAGAAAAATTCAAATAGCTCTAAGTAAGGAACTTACTCAAATGCATATCATGCACACAAATTCTATGGCTTGAATTGAAGATCAAGGAATTTAGGATTTTTTGACAAAAATAATCACTCAAGGTAAGAGTGCATATCATGCAAGCAATGCTGCACAGTTGACACAATCCAACAAAGTACTTGATTTTTTGGTCTTGAACACTGAGCACAAAAAGACTGACCCCAATGCTCTGCAAATGGAAATCCAACACAAGCTTGTAGAAGGTGTTTCCTAATGCAACTTACCTCACTCACCATTTTTTAAAAAAGGTTTTCTGTTAAGCAAGGAATCCACAGGAAACTCGAGTTCACTGCATGGATATAGTACAGATGACTTGTCAGCTCAGATGTTGGGGACCAGTCCACCACTTTAACAGTGTACATAAGTGAATGCACAGATCACTGCCATACTCCAAGTCACAAGTTTGGACCAAATGCTCCTAAATAACCCCAAATCTGGTTTAGGAAACCCAATCACCACCAGTAGGATATAAGCTTCAGCACTGCTTTGACACAGCATAATCCTATTAGCTGAAAGACCCAATTGGGCATTACCAGATGGCCAACATAATGCTGGGAGAAAATTTACTGGAAAATAAAACAGAGAAAACAGGTGGCAGAAGAACAAGATCACAATCTTTTGGTGGAACCTTCCCATGTTGCACAACCTTAATGGAGCCCCAACTTATCTAGGAATCTAAATGACATCTCACATGGTCATCAGGCTTATTTTAATGATATGGCCTTCTCAAAAGTTTTGAAATGCTGGGAAAATTACAACCTCCAAGTCTAAATGGCAAGGCACAGGTCAAACACACACACTCATGCTTCAAATAGCATCCAATGCGTGGCATTTTGAGACTACTTAGATGTGGATAATCTTGTAGCGTTTCAGTGCCATCAAAGCTTGAAGCAAATACCTTGTTATTTGCATCTGGCCACAAATCAGATAATTTGGCCCCCCCCCCCGGGGGGGGGGGGGTTGGGGGGGTTTAAGAGTAAAGTTCACATGAAATGAAATGCTCATAGGTGCTTGAGATGCCCCAAAAGACGACAAGCAGAAACTCATAGATGCCCCAGCAAAGAAACTGTATGAAAGACGAAGCCCAAATTGTAAGGCAAATGGGTTGTTAAGAAGTAAAACATTAGCATTGCCTAATGCCATGCACCCATATGAAAAATGGAATGCAGAAGGTATACAAGTTAAGCAACTCGGGCCCTAAAGAAATGGTCTGCTATAGCCTCAACTAAGATGGACCGTATAGTCGGCCTAAGTTTCACAGACCTCTTGTAGTGATCTTGGTAACTTGATGATAAATGATATTTTTTCTAACAAGAATTAGCAGTAGTAATGTATACCAACAACAATTCCATAGATTGAACAGAACTCTCCCTGGATAACCTCTTATTTTTAATGCCAAGCAGCTGAATTTTGTTCGTTAAGGGCCACTGCTACAATGATAGAAACTTGAGCTGCCAAGAGAACTCGGGTTCTCCATTGATGGAAGCCAGTTTGTATGTATGAAGCTGAAGTATCCCATAAAACTGAAGGTAAGTACCGCTCTTTTACTTCAACAAAGATCCCAGGAAAAACTTTTCTCCTTCCTTCTTCGATACCTCTTACTTTTTTCTGTACACCCACTTGCAACCTATAGTCTTCTTTCCCTTGGGAAGTTCCACCAAACTTCAAGCCTTGTTCTTGTGCAATGACTCCACCTCTTCCACCATGGCCTCCATCTATCTACTCCAGGAAAAACTTTTCTCCTTCCTTCTTCGATACCTCTTCTTTTTTCCTGTACACTCACTTGCAATCTATAGTCTTTCTTTCCCTTGGGAAGTTCCACCAAACTTCAAGTCTTGTTCTTGTGCAATGACTCCACTTCTTCCACCATGGCCTCCATCTATCTACTCCTCTGAGAACTCGGTAGTAACTCCACTAAACAAAACTGAACCCTATTTCGTCTACCAAGATTCTCACCACCCTGCCTTCAAAAATGACAGCCCACTTAAAAACGTGGCTTACTTTGATGCTATTTGTTCGTGGAACTTTGTTGTGTTATGTATTAAAATCGAATAATAGAATATTCGATAGTTCACAGATAAGAGTATATATTCTGACGACAACTCACCCCAATGTTTTCACTTTTCAGTCTAGAGGCACCTAAGATAATGGAAATAATCTGGATAAAAGAAGCAGAGTTTGATTCTCATTCTACCAATTCAAAACCATCTAAGAACAAACAGTAGTGATCAAACGGATGCTGGGGTGAGCCAATCCCTCTAATCACTCAAAAGGCCTATCTATTTATTTTTCCCCAATCTGTCACTTGCTCTCTCCTATCTTATGAAATAGTGTCTCTGCTCTCCCTGTGGCTTTTGCTCATGACTATAGCCAGTTGCTTAGACGATTCCCATTCAAGCATTCTCATTCAACGGTCTATCTGCAAATCCATCAACAACACCCTAACAAAAGAAAAAAATAGGTAATGCTAGAGTAGGGCATAGCTTCCTACAGTTTCCTAAAAACATCACCATTCCACCCCCACACTCCTCTAAACCAAACCAGCCGAATCATATCCAATAAAGCAAAATAATACAAAAACCCAAGATTCAATCCCTTGAAATAACCACTCTAGAAGAACTAAACCATCAACTAGTCAACAACAACACGGTTAACACCCCCAAGAAATTCAACCAAAAAAGTATCAGCAACACCATATCCTCACTTACACATACATATATGGCATAATATACCAAAGAAAATGGATAAGCCAATGTATCTGAATATATGCATAATTTTGAGACTGACCCAGACCTCAATTGGTGATTCATCGAGCTTGATGCACCTCAGAATCATGAGAATTTGAAGACGAAGAAGAAGGAGTATCTTTGTCCTTGGGCTTGTAGGAGGGAAGAGGATTGGAGCCCTTGATGATCCAACCAAGGGCAAAGAACGAAATCCCAGCCAGTATCGCTGTGCCCCATGCCTGAGAGTACCACCTGCTGTACTGCCTTATCGCGAACCTCCATTGCTCTCTGAGTGTTGCCGGATCTGGGTTTGCGCGGTCAGGTGGGTTGGGGAAGTTGTGCTTCGAACCACCTGAATGCCCATCTGAGATCTTGGCAGAAGAGGGAGGAGGAGGGTGGTTCTGGGGAGGTTTAGGATCTTCGTGGTTGCTCATTGGATTGACTCTCAGTTGGGTTTCCTTGGTGTTGTTACCTTTCTAGATATGCTTACTAGACTATACATGTGGGTATGTGAGTAACTCATATACGTGCTACCTTTTTGATTTGCCACCAGCCTAGTGTTCTCATAGAAGGCTGATAATGGAACGAGTTATTCAGATTCGGATCGAATTTAACTTACGAGTAAATTTTTATACTAAATAATTTATGAAAACGAATCTAAAAAGATACGACTCATTTATATTTAAAATAGTTGATCGATTTGAGTTCAATTTTAACTTGAATAATTTTTTAAGTTAATTTAAAAAAAAAGGTTCGGCTCGATTATAACTCTACTCAGATTATTAGAAATATTTTTCCTTCCCTTTTCCTTCTCTCCTCGTATTAAAATATCACCAAAAAATATTCGGTACTCATCAATCACCAGATTCGCCACGTAACAATGTCATGTGGTGTTCATAGCCAAAAAAAATTATCACAACATTTGTTATAGACTTATATATATTCAAAAAAATTGACAAATTAACAAGTGACTGAATTGATTGAGAATGTATAATATTTTATAAGTGATGAATACGATTAATTTAATATCAAACAAAAAAAATTAAAGAAAAGTTTAAATAACATAAATACTACCACTATCTATAAGTTTAAATTTTTAGGTAAAATTGAATTTCAAACATAAATATGAAGCCCTTTTATGATTGGACCCTCCACCTTCGGATATGTAGTATTAGAGTCAGGGACTAAGTAATATTAGAGTCGATGACTGACGATGCTAATTAAAGTCCTCAAGAGGCTTACTGTTTCGATATTGTTGAGTCCATGCGATAAACTTATAATACACGCATGGACTTCGTATTTTCAATAAATTTCTTCAAGTGGTTTGTATCTCATCTCTTTTCATTCTCTGGTTTGGCAGAAGAGAAGAGAACAGGAAAAGTAAAAGGGGAAATAGAAAATTTGTAGTTGCTTGGTTATATGGGAAGTGAGTTTTGAAGCCTAATAATGTCCCACAAATAATGCGAAAAGAGCATAGATGTAAGAGAGCTAATCGAGTCAAGTCATTCGAGTTTAGCTATATTAACGCTTGACTTATGCTATTCAAGAATTGTTTAAGTTCAGCTTGGACTAACTCACCTATCGAACTCAAAATATTATTCAAGCTCGGCTAAAACGGTAACACCCTCCCACGTGACAAGATATTGTCCGTTTTGGGCTCACTGACCCTCACAGGTTTGTTCCTCCCAGTATCCCTGAGAAAATGCGTCTTTTCAAGTAAGGACTAGGAGCTTACATATAAAGCCCAGCAACTCCCTCTCCCTAGCCGATGTGATACACCAAGACATTGCATCATTTTTTACCAGGAGCCTCACAAAAACCAAATTCGAGCCAAGCTCAGGAGCCTCACAAAAACCAAATTCGAGCCAAGCTCCGTATAAAATGTCACTCTCCGGACAGAATGTTCTGTTGTTCAACAAATTTCTACAAGTGGCTTGTCTCTCATCTCTTTTCTTTCCTCGTTTTAGAAGAGAATAAGAAGAGAAAATTAAGAAGAAAAAAAAAAGAAACAAGGAAAAGCAAAAGGGAAAGTGCAAATTTTAAGCTTTTCAAAAGAAACATGACAAGATTCCAAAATACCTTTTGCTTGGTGATTGAGGAAGTGAAACCCACCTAATATTAGGGCTAAGAAGTTGAATTCTCAACTTATAAAAACACGACATCGGTCATAACCCGACAACCTTGTAAGGTATGCATCTCACTAGAGTCTACTACCTATAAAGCAAAGACATACACTAATACCTCCTGCAATATATCCAAATTGTGTCCAGAAGTTCAACAGCATTTTCAGAAAATTAACCACACAAGGAATTTATCTTACAACACCAAGAAACCCCAAACAGATATGAAAAAAAATTCATGATCAAAGAATTGTTAGCCACAAGGATAACCTTAATTGCCACAAGTGCTAACATCTAGATGGGTCAAATAACTCTCACCCACACCACCCATTGCTCTTGAACTCTATTGGCAATCAACAATAATTCTTGGAAAGATTCTTCCCATATATGGTCACTATATACCATCATGTAAAGTAAAAGATAATAACTTATGAAAAACAGTCAGTTCTACTCTTTCTAAAATATGATATCATGGTTAAATGGTGATCCATAACAAAGGCAACATCAGTTTTAACAACTACCAGAAAGGAATATACGAATCTTTGATATTATGGTTATGCCAACTGAATGACATGTATTTCTTGTAGAGCAGAAGTACTTGTTTGACATAATAAATTACGGGCACCCATCAAAATCATTTCCTAGCTTCAGTCTTCTTCTGTTCTTTGGCTGTGAAAAATGAAAAATGTCAGTATCCTAATCGCCTTGACAGGGAAATGCAAGGCTACAGATGAGTGTGGTTACGATAGAATGTTACCAGCTTTTTCCTCTTCTCGCTTTTTAGCAGCCTCTGCTCTTTGTTCTCTTATAAGGGCTAGACGCTCTGCAAGAGTTGGAGATATACAGCAATAGATTGTCAAATATTATACTCTCACCCTTTCCTTTTGAAAAAAAAAAGATTCAATATATGCTGCTGGAAAACATGGGTGTCAATGGAATTGTGAAATGGTATCAACAAAAATCAATCATCCAATCAAGAGATATGATATACATGATAAAAGGCCATCACTTACACATTTACATTAAATAAGAAATTTGCTGGTAGTGTACAACTCCAAACACATGCAACTTACTGCACCCTAATAACTGAGCGGGTCACAATCCAATGGCCATCAATACCCAAATTTTTACAAGTGCGAAAAACAGTATAACATCATGGAAAAATGCACCTACGCCACTAAAAAAACCTCTTCCATTAATGAAAGTATGCCCCACTACACAAAATTGCTCCCAAAATGCCTAAAGGGGGTTATACCTGAATCCACCATAATGACAAGGCAACTGGAAGTAACACTGATTCTTCAAGGAATGAGAATGAACTATAATAAGGCAGTGCCTTACCTAAATCTTTCCTAGCTTGTTCGGTTTTCCCTTGTTCTTGCAGCCTCATATATCTTTCATGAGCTTTCTGTTTTTCTATCTCTTCTCTGCAAATAAATAAACAAAAGCATGAAGAAAATACTAAAACTATCACTTGAAAATAAGAATACAAAAGTTATAAAGTTAAAAGGAAAATGGATCCATGTGGCTGCTAGGCAATTCTGTTATAGCACTTTGGTGTTGGACTAAAGTCTTTCATTTGTATATTGCTTTCTGTCTCTGTAATTCTAAGGCAGATACCATATTCCTTACAGAAATTCTTCTACCCCTCTTAAAAAAAACCCTAACAATAGTCTTATTGTGTTGCGCATGTTGCCAACAGGTAACTTGGTTATAGAACTCTCATCAGGCAACTGATTTTTATTTTTTTTTTGGCCAAAGCTATGAAATGGCAGAAACTGGCATCCTGCCAGTGGACCTCAGGCATTGCCACTTTACAAAGTAAATTAACACCGAAGCAAGAAGTCGGAAATAATGACATGCTTTGACACTGTTTGGTAAAAACTTGGAAAAATATATATATATACAAATGCAGACAGAAAATGTTTGTAGTCATAATCATTCACTAATAATATACAACTCAAGTCAACAAAGCCTTGTCCCAGATTTTTTGGGGTACGCTACATGAACCCTATGCAAGAATTGACTATTTCTGTACAGCGGATGAGAAAGGTGGTGGACTTTTTCCTTTTCTAAGATTGCCTGGGTTGAATGAATAGCAATTCCCTGAATCAACCAATGATGACTTGAGCTGAAGAGATTCATAATGAGAACAAAAGAGATAGAAAATGTGTGTGTGTGTGAGAGAGAGAGAGAGAGAGAGAGAGAATTAAGGATAAATATGGAAACAATTCCCAAAAAAAGGATTTCTTTAGCTCCTGGTAAGGTGGAAAGTAGACAAGCAATCACAAACCTTTCACGTCTTGAAAGTTCAGTTGTTTTCTCGATCTGCAAAACAAAAAGAGCATTACACACTCTTAGTTTGTAGATGGTTTACTTAAACACCAAAAAAAATAACTGATGGAACTTACATCAACATCTCTAGCTTTCAGAGTCTTTGCTTTATTCAAATTAGGATTCTCAATCTCAATGACACCTTGTGCACCTTTTCGCTTCTGTTCATTACAGGACCACAAAAGAAGATAATATTAGACCATCTAGCCATTTCATAAAACAAGGAGGCACAAATAGAATAAATGGAAGGAAAAGATGCTTTATATGAAGAAGTGAGTAACAGTTCACTGACTTCAGGTTCTTCATCAGACTCCTCCTCAGATTCTTCTTCCAGTCGCTCATCTTCTTCCACTTCGGCCTTTTCCTGGTGACATCAAAATGATTAAATGTGATCCATACAATAAAGTGTTACTCCAAAACACAGCAGTATCATAAGGGCACACTAGGATGTCACCTAGCACACAAATAGACACATTGTTTTCTAGCATTTGAAGGTAAAAAATATGCATCCAAAATGAAGACACGGATAAATCTGATTTGCTGGCACAACTTAAGGATATTACTCAGAGTGCCCCTCTCATTATAAACGTTTGCATCAAACACACATGTCAACAGATAAGAATTCGCACCCACTCTGGCAATCAATAGCTTACATGAGTTAATACATATTCCTTCGGAAAATGTGTACAAGGTTATAATGCATTTTCGATAAGAAACAAATATTAGACTAATAGTCATCAATTTCATCAATGATTTTCTCTTTCACATGCAAGCACATTAAATATACATTAGATAGCCCATAAAGTACAAAAATGAAGCCTATGGTCACTTCTCATGAATAAAGAGTGGAGTGTACCAAAAAAAAAATAATAAAGAGTGGAGTAGTGTCATATTCCACATTCCTTCTAAACACAGCACCCAATATACACATTCACATATTATAAACTTAGATGATCAACTTGAAGTTTCTTGAAGGAATACTTTCTTTTTGGATAAGAAACAAAAGGCTTCCACTTCATTGAGAGTTGAAACGTACAAAATGGTGGATAAGATATCCAATCTTTATACAAAATAAATCAACAAGAAAAATGCAATAGACAGTCTATCAAATACGAACAATTTTCCAATTATGTTGTTGTAGCAACAAAAAAGGAATATCTTGAAACTCATTGGTCACCATAGCCCATTGAGATGCCAAAAATTTAAATATCCATAATAACTCTGGGTCCTCAAGCTTTCCTTCAAAAATTCTGCTATTATGAAGTTCATAAGCATTATGAACTTCTTCTTTAGACAAAAATTGCGGTAAATACATTCAAGAAAATAAGTACAACCAGAAAATACCCTATGCAATACAATAGAGACACAGTGTTTCAATGCAGCTTTTAAACATTTAAGCAAGAATAATAATTACCTGTCTAAACGTACGAGGACGAGCAGAGGTGCCAGCGACTGCATATAGACCAAAGAAAACAATTAGTCAATACTTAATTCAACCGCCACCCCAAAGCTCTTCTTCATCATCAAACTTGTGATAAAGCAGTAATCTACTGAAAGCCCAGGTAACAACATAATTTCATACTCATCAATATATTTCAAATACTAATACATGATAAGTTTTTTCGATAAGTAATATATGATAACTTCAAAAGTACAGAAACCTGATGAATCAAATATAAGATATCTACTTCTGAATCAAACTAAATAAAAAATACTGACAGTATCAGAAATTAATCAAATTCAACCTAATCACAGAAACCAATATACCAGAATAATAAACTCAATTTAACGACAATCAAATACAATATCTCATTTTGAATCAAACTGAATTAAAAAAAAAATAGTCAGTGTCAGAAATTCATCGCAAATCAACCTAATCACAGAACCCAATATACCAGAATAACAAATTAACTTTAAAGCCGAATCAGACTAAAATACATAATCAAGTCCAGAAACTTTACCAAATTCAATCCAAATTACGATGATTAAACAAATATATTACCAGTTCATCTTTCATAATTATCACAAGCATCCCCAGGATCCACTAATCCAAACCTCAATATGTACATGCATAGACAAATATAAAGTGTGTGCGTGTGCGTTTGTGTGTGTGTGTGTGTATATATATATATTAGAGAGAGAGAGAAAGAGATTTACTTAGCTCTTCGGGGGTGGAGAACTGGCGACGCCCAGTGGGCTTGGCCTTGAACTTTCCTCTTCCCATGACGAACTATTGAAGCCGGAGAAGAAGCCGATTTCAGAAAGAAGCAGCTTAATCGTTCTTTGTAGTTTGGAGAATTTGTGCTTCTTTCTCCAACTGGTTTCTCAGGGATTGACAGATTAAGAAAAGGGCAACAAAAAAAAACCCCTAGCCCCAGAGAGAGAGAGAGTGGAGAGCGAATCTGGTGTGTGGATGCTCGGACATAACAGTCATGTTATGCTTTTAGCGATGCTCAAAGGGTCCCACACGCACTTGAAGATTTTGTGCGATGAGTTTTATTTTTCTTTTTTGTGAAAATTATTTTCAATAATATTATACTAACCAAAATTAAAGTTAAAAAAAATGGATTAAATAACATGAAAGCTGACGTGGAAGGCTAATTAGGCTCCACATTAGCCGTCATGTCATTTGGTCACTATTTTTTATCCCTAATTTTAGCCAATATAACATTATTGTTTTGCATATCTTATCTTCCGGTGAAAAGTGTGAGATTTATATGTTTGTATAGTATTTCTTGTTTTGGATTATGTTATTTCGGTTATATGACGTGTACCAGTCAATCTTAACTTAACACGTTTAGCTAATTATGACGTGTCGACTTGATTTATTTATTTTCCTCGTGTCGACTTGATTTATTTATTTTCACATTACGTTTGTTTTGACCTATATAACTTATAAATAAAAAATTTAACACTCATATTTAAGTCTAAAAATTTATTATCGCTTAATTGAACTTGTGTTTATACTTTTTTCTATAAATTAAAAATTAATTTAATAAATATAATAATTAAAATGAGTAAAAATATATATATATTTTTGTATAAAAATTGTAACTACTCGATAAAATATAATAAAAAATTAATATTTTATTCTTATAATACTAATTAGACATGTCAATTTTGTGTTCGTATTTGACACTAACATGACTCATTTATTATTCGTATTAACGGATCGTGTTATTTATGGGTTTCTATCGAGAAATGATCAAATCTAACACATTAATTTCGTATCAATTTTGAATTATATTTTTGTGTCGTGAGAAAATTTGTCACCTCTAATTTTGTGTACTAATAAACATTATCCAATACCACCTTATATTCGGTACTATGTGACAGAAAGATCATCCTTGTGCATAGCTATTAGAATTATGAGTGTTAATTTAGTCGAGTTTTACGAGCTTAAGCTTGAATTTGGCTAGCTTATTTATATAAACAAATTTAAAAAATTGTTCAAGTTCGATTCGTTTAAAATTCGAGTCAAGCCCGTGACCAAGTAATTTGACTATTTTACATATAAATGAGAAATGTTTTGTGAGTTTGAACTGAATTTAAAAAATTATTCAAATTCAACTCGTTTAAAACATGAATTGAGCTTGAATTGAATTTTATTTAAGCCGAGTTGTACTAGTTCGTCTCCATATCTGAAAGAGTTTGTTTCATTCACATCGTATCCCCAATATTAGGATAATTCACAACTTAATACGATGAAAATTACACTAACTAAGACTATTACACTAAGTTAATTTTAGAATTTTTCGCATTTTGCACTCTGAAAGATATCCTGATTCTCGCTTTGCACTTTGAAAGATTATTTTTGTCACATTGAACTTTGAATGTCATAAATTAGTTTCAATGTAGCTCTCGGACTAATATTCGTTTTAAATTCTGTTAAAAAATTAATATACTTGTTACTCACGTATGTTGGTATTGGACAAAAATATAAACTCACCATTCATATCATTAGGTGGTATGTTCATTAATTTTTAATGGAATCTGAAACGGATATTAGTCTGAGGGCCACGTTAGAACTAATTTATGATATTCAGGGTGTAATGTAAAAAAAATAATTTTTAAGGGTGTAAAATGGGAATCAAGATATCTTTCGGGGTGCAAAATGCCAAAACTCCTAAATTTTAATACCCTCCTGAAAATAAGGTTTGTACTGCAATCTTTCGGATATATTACCAAAATACCGTAGTTTTCAAACTTATTTACCGTTGTACAAATATTTTAAACTTATTTACCAAAGAACCGTTGTTTTAAAAGCGGAATTGACAATTCCGACTTTATAGGGAAAGCGAATTTGGCAAATCCGACTTTATGGGGAAAACGGATTTGTCAAATCCGACTTTAT
>CM042186.1:3522890-3534475 GCA_023539305.1 Ilex asprella | reverse complement strand
AATTAAAGATGGTTTAGTCCATCTTGAAGGATTAAAGCCTTTTTTTTCTTTTGTTCAGTTGTTATGCACTGGACAACTTTGGGTCTGGTTTGACTGTTGTACTGCATTAGCATATGCAGTACTGTATCAGAGGTATGGAGGAGGTCCAAAGAGGTAGGAGCTGAACTGTGTAAGGGGTTAAAAGATGAGTCATGAGAGCCAGCATACTGAGGTTCAAGAATTTACTGTTTTGCCTCACTAGTACATGTTTTGTTTTGATCTATGGATAGTTAGGCAAATGATTGGTGTGTGCTATATGAAAACAATTATTTCAGACCAAAACAAAATATATAACTTGTGGAGAAATTTCAGACCAAAATTTAGACTAAAATTCAGGCTTGGTGTGTGCCATATGAAAATTCAGATCAAAATTCTACTATCTGGGACATATTTATTAAAATCCACAATACAAACAAATTCAGACCAAACCAAAAAAATAAATTAGACTATTATCTTGAAACTGTAAGGGGCATTACAGAATTCAACAATTTAAATTATATCCACTGTAACACCTTCACTGAATTTCAAATATGGAATAGAAGCACAAATCAACATAACTAGTGCACAAAAAAAAAATTAATCCAAAAAAGTGCGTTTTTTATGTAAGTATGCAGTTCACACAGTAACTTCAATCCAACATACACAAATTTAATCCAAAACGCCATCACACGGTAACTTACTGAAGTGAGTATGCAGCTCTGAATTTCGGATGTAGTAAGGATGCAGTAAGAGAAAGCAATAGTATGGGGATTTTTTAGATACACTTGGGGATTTCTGAAAATAGCAAGTGATGGGGATTGGACAATGGGGATTTTTTTCTAAACTTAGTAATTTCCTGAATTAGAGAATCAATTGTAGGGTACCTAGTTATATACAATGTCTTCTGTTCACCTTGTGAAGCCCTATCTTCTCCGTGCTTCAGACCTAGGCCACGGGTGGTGCACCAGTCCAATCTTGCACGTCTGGCGAATCTCAGGTTTCGAATCTTGTAGAAGATTAGTTGTCTTCTTTGTACAACCTAAGGGCTACGGTCACCTAGGGTTTGTGCATTTTAAGAGGTGATACTAGGGGAGGCGAATGCAAACATAAGAGGAAGGGGGCCCTTGTGGGAGAAGAGAGGGAGATGGACTCACTGCACAGAGAAGCGAAGGAAAAGGGTCTGCGTTCGAATGCCAGAGAGAAGAGAAGAGGGAGAGGGAAATTGTGAAATAATTGAAATGGGCCCTTATGTATGCAATTGAAAGCGGATATAATAAATCCGCTTCATTTGATAAAGCGTATATATGGAATCCGCATTCTATGTAAAAGCACACAGCTAAAAGGCAGATTTATTAATTCCGCTTTATATGTGAAGTCGTATTTGTAGAATTCACCTTTAACTTAAAGTCGGCATTGTTGATTCCGTCTTTAACAACAGCCGTAGTTTGGTAAATAAATTAAAAACGACTGTATATTGATAATTAAGTTTGATAACTCCAGTATTTTGGTAATAGATTCAGAAAGTCATTGTCAGAGCGACAAACGAGACTATTTTATTATAGCTTGTGGCTTATGGATATTGGTTGATTATGTCTCTGGTAATTGTCAAGACTTCCACGTGACAGACCAACTACCCACATTTTGTTTTTTTTTTTCAATGGTTAAAATTATTCGGGTTAATTTATGTACATTTTAATTAATTTTTTTTCTAATTCAGTTTAAAGTAAATCATTTATGTTGAGAATAGAATATTCACGACAGATAAATTCTCGTAATCTAATCATTAAAGATTGTCAAAATTTAAATTTAAAATATTTAAATTTACAACTCGTTCATATTATCATTAAGGTAAATAACTATCCATATGTGTGAATATTGTTACGACTCTCGTGGCATATCATAGAGATGATGTATGTCTGGATTTTACTGTTTTATTTCAATCATACTGACTAGACTATTAACTTTCGAAAATATCTCATATAAAAGGTAGTTAAACTCTTGACATCTACAAAGTTTGGTGTGCCACGTGATTTCATGTCCTCCACAAACTTTCAATCTACCTCCAAACGAAAGACGGTTGCCATCAAGGTT
This sequence comes from Ilex asprella, assembly GCA_023539305.1. Lineage (NCBI taxonomy): Eukaryota > Viridiplantae > Streptophyta > Magnoliopsida > Aquifoliales > Aquifoliaceae > Ilex > Ilex asprella. The sequence goes on along the minus strand of CM042186.1, from coordinate 3,532,366 downwards.
CTTAACATCGTAGGAAATAAGCTGCGTTGACTTTCCAACAAGTACCAAGAGTTTCTATAGATTTCAGCTCTTGTGTTTGTTCAATTCCTCTCAATTATAGGGGCATAAATGGCTGACAAAACCTTCCACATAGTAATGTATCCATGGTTTGCCATGGGACATCTCACAGCATTTGTTCATATCTCCAACAAACTTGCAGAGAGAGGCCATAGAATCTCCTTCTTCATCCCCACCAAAACACAGTCCAAGTTACAACACTTCAATCTCCACCCTGACCTCATCACCTTCATTCCGGTCACTGTCCCTGCTGTCGACGGCCTCCCTCTAGGAGCCGAAACTACTGCTGATGTTCCTTATCCTCTCCAATCTTTCCTCATGACGGCCATGGATCAAACCCAACTCAACTTTGAAGCTTCTCTCGTAAAACTCAAACCCCATTTCGTGTTCTTCGATTTTACTCACTGGATGCCACCATTGACTCGTCGTTTGGGAATTAAATGTGTCCATTTTTGTATCATCAGCCCTGCAACAGTGGGTTATCTGTTAAGCCCGGCAAGAGAATTCACCGGAAAGCAGTTAACAGAAGATGATTTTATGGAACCTCCGGCGGGATTTCCTCCATCATCCATAAAGCTCCAAAAACATGAAGCTCGAGGAATCACAGGTGCGACCCTGAAAGAGTATGGTAAGGGTATATCATTTAGAGAAAGATTAATGATTGGTTTTACTGATGCTGATGCGATTGGTTTCAAAACTTGCAAAGAAATGGAAGGGTCTTACTGTGATTATCTTGAAAACCAGTTCAAAAAACCGGTCATTCTTGCCGGTCCTGCATTGCCGGAACCTCCCATTTCAACTCTAGAAGAAAGATGGGCAAAATGGATGGAACAGTTCAAATCCAAAACTGTGATTTTCTGTGCATTTGGAAGCGAATGTGTGCTTCAGAAAGAACAGTTTCAAGAACTGGTTCTGGGTTTTCAGCTCACCGGGCTTCCGTTCTTCGCTGCCCTGAAACCACCTTTTGGAATCGAGACGGTCGAATCGGCGTTGCCAGATGGGTTTCAAGAGAGAGTACAAGGTAGAGGTGTTGTTCATGGGGGTTGGGTTCAGCAACAACTGCTTTTGGGACACCCATCTGTGGGGTGTTTTGTGACTCATTGTGGTTCAGGGTCATTAACAGAAGGAATAGTGAATGAGTGCCAATTGGTGCTTGTTCCACATGTGGGTGATCAAATCATTAATGCAAGGGTGATGGGTGGAGATTTGAAAGTTGGAGTTGAGGTTGAGAGAGGAGAAGAAGATGGGTTGTTCACAAAGGACAGTGTTTGTAAGGCAATAAGATCAGTAATGGAGGTTGACAGTGAGGTGGGGAAGGAGGTGAAGGCCAATCATGCTAAATGGAGAGAGTTTTTGCTGAGTGAAGGGCTTGAGAGCTCATACATTGATGGGTTTGTTCAGAAGCTTGGAGGCCTGTTAGAATAGGAAAGATTGCAGTACAAACCTTATTTTAAGAAGCATATTAAATTTAGGAATTTTCACACTTTCCACCACAAAAGATATCTCGATTCCCATTTTATACCTTGAAAAATTATTTTTTTTACATTACACCCTGAATATCATAAATTGTTTCCAACTTGGCCCTCAGACTAATATCCGGTTCAGATTCCATTAAAAATTAATGAACATGCCACCTAATGACATGAATTGTGAGTTTACATTTTTGCCTAAGACAAACATACATGTGTGGCAAGTGCATTAATTTTTAATAGAATCTGAAACGAATATTAGTCTAAGGGTCATATTGGAACCAATTTATGACATTCAGGATTCAATGTAAGAAAAATAATCTTTCGGAGTACGAAGTAAGAATCAAGACATCTTTTAGGGTGTAAAGTGCGAAAAGTCCTAAAATTTACTCTTTTTTATTTTGTTTATTAAGTTACTAGTTAGTGCACACATGCGTTACACGTAAAAAATTTCGAATTATAATTTTTGAATCTACATTAAGTTATCTTTGTCTATTTTTTTGACTTTATTGGGCCATCGGTGGAAAATTAGAGTGTTGTTACTACAACAAACTAATAAGTGAATATAAAAATATAAGAAAGGTTAGAGCATTGCTTTGAGATGAGGAGGGAGGCAACAAAATAAAGCTCGAATAACTCGGGAAGAAGTGAATGATGGATAAAACTGTACTGTCTAAATTTATTTACTAAATCTTGTATTACAAATGACGTGTCAAAATCCTATACATTAAATATTTCGTAGAGTTAATAGACTCCACTAATCCAATCATCCATACCGATTTGGGATATAGTTTGTCCACTTGCAGTCATACCTAATGATACTTGGGGCATTGATTAATAGATTATCAGTTGTTTTAATTAATTCACTAAATATATCTGATTCTACTATCAATTTAAATACTTCCCTTGCAAAAATAGAATGCAAAACCTGAGATTCTGATCATTTTAATTCAATGAAAGGACAAAAGATGCATTGCAATGGTCCAAAATAAAACAACAGGCTAGCATTTTTTGTATGATAATTTTGATTGGAACTTTTTCAAACAAAACATTTTCTAGCCATGCCAACCTTAAAAATCAATGACCCGATTTCTCAGGTTCCCAAGCATGCCCCCATTTTCCTGACGAGTACCTGGATGAATATCCAATGGATTCACAGAATCCTTGCTCCTTCTGTGATCAAAAGAGAGAAGTAATGCTAGAAGCATAGAAGGAATGACCTGCATAACCAACACAATACAATTACAAAAGCTTAAAAGTTTGTCATCAGCTTTATCAATTGAGCAGAACTCACATAATGAGTACAAGTACCAAACAATTATGTCCCCAGGCAAATTCACATAGATTACCTGATACATAATATATATATATATATATACACACACACCAAGTATTGACTAATAAACCAATTTCGTCTATATTCAACTCAAGAATGCATTGTGTCCATTATCTGCAATTGGCTTCTAAATCCTGTTGTCATTGAACACTATCTTGGGCTCATGTTTTGAATATAAGAGTGTTTAGGCAACACTAAACAACTAAAAATTAAGAATCTGCATGTGAAGCAAGCCAAATACGTGCAGAAGAAATTAGTTGTTCAATACCGGAGAATAACAAGTATGCTGTTGTTTGTGGTATTCTAAATATTGTAAAACTCACCAGTAATCAACATGCAACAAGGTCCCAAAAAGCATGTACTACACTTGTTAGATGGTAAAAAGATAGAGTGAAAATATATGTGGTCCAAATAAACTAAAAACGACATATCTAGTATGGATAAAAATATTATGGTTGCAATTATTGTTGTTCTGTTCAAAGCATGCAAGATCAGTGGATCAAGTTTTGATCTAACATAGCATAGTTTTGTTAGGCTAGTTAAGAGTCATACAAAGGACACAAAAAACTATTCAACTTCAAAAAAAAAATGGACACATATTCACAAAATATAGGTATATTTTAGGTAATCAAAATTTTTCTAAGATAGGTAAATTTTATAGTAGTATAGATATAAATTAATGGCCAAGACCATTTAGCAATTAATTGTTTCATGTGATAGTTGGAGCATGCTTATTAACTTTTAGCTCCATCACTTATTGTCACCTAGAAGAAGCACTTCAAGAGGGTAATTTGATCACTTAAATGAATTTTGCCTTCATCCATTGGATCTATATTCCAAGAGGGACCCCGTAAACCACCAAAACCAACTTTCTCACTATTCATTAGTAACCATCATGAGGGCCAAAATTAGGGGTGTCAAATGTGTTGGGTTAAACGGTTACGTATCGGGTTAAATGGGTGACGGGTGAAAAATATGTAAACCCGTATACGACACGTTTAATAAACGGGTGAAAAATCTCAACACAAACACGAACCGTTTAATAAACGGATAACACAACACGACACGTTTAACCCATTTAATTTTAAAATAATTATATCAATAAATTTTAATACTCCATTTTTTTTTTTGACTTCCAAGTGTACTTACCTCAAAAAAGAGGAATTTTTAGCCAAATCTCATAAAAAATAAGACTTGAAGGCTTAAAAAAAAGGTAAGAAGTCATTGTCTTTTTATAGGCAGCTCAACGCTCTCCCTTTCCCCTCATTTTTCGATGTGGGGCAGTAGATGCGAAGGTTCGGATCGTAGATCTTCGCGAGACGGCCCATGAATCTCGAGAATCGAGCGCGAGGCTTGAAGACCTTACCGCATTCTGGCCCGAAGCACCATAGCATGTCGGGAATAAGGGGGGACATACTGGACGTAACAAAACAAAAAAACTTGAAGGCTAAAAAGAAAAAGTAAGAGGTCATTGTCTTTTTATAGACAACTTAACCTTCCTCCTCTCCTCTCATTTTCCAATGTGGAACAAAACAAAACTTGAAGGCTTAAAAAAAAGAGTAATGCTACATAGACTTAAAAAGTAGACTTGATAATCTCAACAATTGATTTCACTGTAGGTCCCAGCATTTATTGGGACCTACTACCTATTCAATGGTTGAGATTATCAAGTCAATTTTTTAAGTCTAGTTTTTAAGTCCATCTAACATTATTCTAAAAAAAAAAGTAAGAGATCATTATTTTTTTATAGACAACTCAACCCTCTCTCTCTCCTCTCATTTTTCAATGTGGGACGAAAACAAAAGACATTGGTTTGCCTTTATCTTTGAAGTGTTCCCCATCTCCCCTCCTTTGTCTTTGAACTACTACTTTACGTTTTTTTTTTTGTATTGATTTCTTTACTTCTTTTTTCTTGCTAATTTTTTCAAAATAATTATTAATTTATTATTATATTAATTTTATTTAAAAGGATAAACGTGTGATAAACGGTTTGACAGGTCTCACCCAAACACGACCTGTTTATTAAACGTGTTAGGCGTGTCAACCTGTTTATTACCCAAACCCGTTAAGATCTCACCAAAACCCGTTTAATTCGTGTCGATTCGTATCGGTTAATCGTGTCGTGTTGGATTTTGACAGCCCTAGCCAAAATGCCCCAAAAATATTTCATTTTCATTCCTTTGTCATAATCCACACATATTTCCTCTTACCATTAAAAGAGTTGATACCGAGAATTTCCAAACTTCTCTAAAATTTTCAACAGCCAAACACTTTTAAGTTCTAAAGCAGCCCACTGTCAACCACTTTTTGTCCATAAAACCTGCCAGAAAACTTGCCTTTAGCTGAAATTTCAATCTTTTTAAGTTTCTAAAAGTTGGTGGAAACCAAGGTCCAATTCTTTTGTTTCTTAAACATCACTAAGGCACAATCGTTTAATATGAATTCACCTGACTTAATTTAACAGGGAAAACTTGCTTCTAGATATTCATAATTGCGATTAATCAAAATTTAACTCTAAGTTTCCTTCCACAAAAAAAAAAAATCATGAATCCATAGCCTCAAAAAATAAATATAAGTAGTGATATTATGAACATTTTTCTTTCTTTTCCTTCCAAATATTCATACTTATGAAACAATAAGATTTGCCAAAATTCCAAATCACATGTCAAAAAAATCTGGCATCTTAACTTAAATCCTACTATGCGTATAATCCATTGTGGTGAATTTAATAAGAAAATATACCCCTTTAAAATCCAAATACCTCTCCTCCTCAACCTTCTCTTTGGTTCTCTAAGAACTAACTTAGTAATACAGTAACACTTGACACCTATCGTCTATAGCTTTCAATAAAAACACCTACCTATCTCACTAACTCTTACTTCTGCCGATCACTGTTCTTTAATTATTCTCAATATCTACATATATAGTTATGGTGCAGTATTTTAAGAAATCATGTATTTAAAATTCAAGTAGTGCTATTTCTTCGTAATCAGGCTCATACCAACATTTATGTGTATGGAGTCTTCAACATTCCTTCATAATCATCTAATTCTAGGCCTAAATCCTGCAAGCATTTCAATATTTCAAGGCCCACCATCAACATAACAATGGACAACAAAAATATTGTATCTTCTAGTGTTGGCTGAAATTATCATCTACCTAATTGAATACCTTCATCAACAATTTAAAAGGTCCTACAGTCTGAGAATGGTCAGATAAAGAAGAACACAAGACACAAATATTGCTTCACCAGTTTAAACTCTTATTTACTTATTTGTTAATCTATTTTTGTTCATACTAATTTACTATCATAGTCTAAGATTTTAGTCTCGACTCCAATATTGAATATAAGAGAGAAAGAGAGAGTCCAACTACAAAAACCAACGTTCTTTGTTTGATACATTGCCTGAATGTTCTATATATTTTCTTTTTTAAAACATCACCTTTTTTTGTTTTTTTTTTGATAGGAAGCATAATTTTACTAAGAAATAAAGGATAGTCTATTCGTCCCAACGTTGTCAAAGATTTGGGGGTAGTAAACAGAGAAGTCAGTGTCAGACCATTTGTTCTTTTGTGTACAAGATGCTAAATTTTATTAACATTGGTTTGATGGGCAATAAAAAGGAATCAAGTGTAGCACCTAAAGAATACACCTCCACATAATCTCTAATCAGGTATTACATATACGCACAATCACACACAATATATGTCTAGAGAGATAAGAGTAAAAAGAATTAGAAAGTTTTCCGTGAAGTAATTGCACACCCACTCATTCCATGTGTCAACAATTCAATTTGGAGAGAAATTCAATCATTAAATAATTGAACGAATTCAGTGTACAATGAGTGAGTACAACACATTATTGGTTCCGTGATGCCAATACACAAGGTGTGTTTGAGACTGATTTTTTCTGTGAAAGATCAATTTTGTCAGTGTCCATTATGATGTTGAATTTAGAATCTGGGATGTAGTTTCAGAAAAAAAAAACCTTATAAGAGATATCAGTGGAAGAACTATATCAGGAAATAGACGCCTGGTTCGACGATTGGATGTCTACTTGCAATGCAGCATGTGAAAACTAATTTTGAGTGTTGAAATTGCGGGGTTCAAATCAATTACTGATATAGGGCATTGCAACTTCATACATTAAGACCCAGAATGCGTACAACTACAAGGTGCAGGGGCAGCATACATTGAGATACCGTAGAGAGGTACTTGAATGCGTGGATTAACCCATGCTGAAAGCGGCGGAGAGAGAGAGAGAGAGAGAGAGAGAGAGAGACGTCGAGGGTTTCTGAGAGACGAAAATAAGACAGAAAACAGTTTATTTAACCGAAAATAAGTAATTAGTGAGGGTAGGTAGATATAGATATAGATAAAAGGATAATCATTGTATACTTGTAGTGTTGGAGGGTAAAAATGAAAAAAAATATATTTTTTATGTATGCTGATATTTTAAAGTAGTATAAATATAGATTAATACATATCGCTTTTAATATTTTCTAGTTCTTATGCTTAAGTGTTTATGATGGATAACAAAATATGTTGTCAATTGTGGATCTAGGGGGTAGTTGGTGTGTCTGGATCTTGGGGGCAGAGCAAGCAACAGAATTTTCAATACACGGTGATATCATGTCAGTATTGATGACATGATATCACCAACTAATAATAAAACTTCAAATAGATAAAGTAAATTTTACTTGGGTAGTTATTGATTTATATGAAAGAAACGTGTGTAGTTTATCTACCTGCATAGATAGGTAGTTAGTTATTGTCTTTTGTGGAAGTCCACTTCCTTATTTGTCAACATATTATTAATTGATGATATCACATAATAATATTGACGTGATATTATTGTTAGAAATAATATTTTTTTTAGAGCAAGGAGGGGTGAACCTCGACCCAATATGATAGAAAATAGAGGAGAAAGTGTAAGAATGATTTAAGGCAAATGTTTTGTAATTACTATTTACTAATATTTTGGCATGCCTTATCTTCCAGAAAAGTGTGAGATTTATATGTTTGTATAATATTTCTCCTTTTGGGTTATGTTATTTCGGATTTGTGACGTGTACTAGTCAATCCTAACTTAACATATTTAGTTAATTGTGTCGTGGCGACTTGATTTATTTATTTTTCTCGTGTCGACCTGATTTATTTATTTTCGTATCACATTTGTGTTGATCAATATAACTTGTAAATAAAAAATTTATCACTCATATTTAAGTCTAAAATTTTATTATTGCTTAATTAAACTTGTGTTCATACTTTTTTTATAAACTAAAAATTAATTTAACAAATATAATAATTAAAATGAGAAAATATTTTTTTTTGGTATAACAATTGTTACTACTTGATAAAATAAAATAAAAAATTAGTGTTTTATTGTTATAATACTAGTTAGACGTGTCAATTTTGTGTTCGTGTTTGACACTAACGCGACTAATTTATTATTCGTGTTAACGGGCCGTGTTATTTACGAATTCCTATCAAGAAATGATCAAATCTAACCCATTAATTTCGTGTCAATTTTGAATTATATTTTTGTGTCGTGTGAAAAATTGTCACCTCTAATTTTGTGTGCTGATAAAAATTTTCCAGTACCATCTTATATTCGGTAGTATGTGAAAGAAAGATCATCCTTATGCATAGTTATTAGAATTAGAGGTGTTAATCTAAGTCGAGTTTTACGAGCTTAAGTCTGGCGAGCTTGTTTCTATTAATAAGCTTAAAAAATTATTCAAGTTCGACTCGTTTAGAATTCAAGTCAAGCCCGTGACCAAGTAACTTAACTATTTGTGAATTTGAGCTTAGCTTAAAAAAATGTTCAAGTTCAACTCATTTAAACACAAGTCGAACTCGAATTGAATTTTATTTGAATGGAGTTCGAGTATTTCGTCTCAATATCTGAAAACGTTAGGGGGTTAAAGTGTCATTAGATCTTTGTCATAAGAGACAGTCAAATCTATTACCAAAATATCGTGGTTATCAAACTTAATTACCAATATACAGCCGTTTTCAACTTATTTACCAAACTGCGACTATTTTTAAAGGTGGAATCAACAATGCCGATTTCATAGGAAAGCGGATTTGGTAAATACGACTTTTCGTGAAAGCGGATTCTAGAAGTACGTCTTCACACAATAAAGCGGAATTAATAAATCCATTTTATATAAAAATCAGACGACTTTTAAATTAATGGAAAGCAAAAAAAGCGGCTTTGGCAAATCCGCTTTCATTAGAAAACGGTTTTGTTGATTCTGCTTTTATGAAAAGCGGCTTTGGCAATTCTGCTTTCTATTGAAAGCGGCTTTGACAATTACACTTTCTATGTACCATTTCGTGGACCAGCCCCAACCAAAAACGTTTTATAATCTCCCTTTTTTTATTTTAGCATATTGGAAAAAATAAATTATGATATCCCATTTCATAAACAGTATATAATAAAACATCCTTAGTTCAAAACAGATTTATCAATTCCACTTTTTTAGTGATATCCCAACCAAAATGTTGTACAATCCCATTTTTTTTAGCATATTGAAAAAATAAATTATGATATCCCATTTCATAAACAATAAATAATAAAAACGTACTTAGTTATATCAAACAACAAT
>CM042186.1:3493769-3504995 GCA_023539305.1 Ilex asprella | reverse complement strand
TCTCTCTCTCTCTCTCTCTCTCTCCTCACAATAGGCCGCACCACCTGTTGGTGATTAAAGCCAAGATGAACAAAAGAATGGCCATCATCATTTCCATCACCCACCTCTTCCTCTCCTCAAGATTAAAGGCTAATGAAACACAATATTCATCATCTTTATTTGAAATTTGACTTCTCTTTCAAAAAAAATTTCCTTTCATCGATGTAAGCCATGGGTATTGGGCATTTTGTAGTTTTTTATCGAAGTTATTGATATCTTGTGATTGGTTTAATTCTGTGTTTTATGGATTACAGTAGTTGATACATATTGACTTTCAACAAATTTAGATCCTCCAATACACTTGTTTGAGTATTCTAAAAATGTTTGGATATTTGACATTTAGTCATGTGCCTCTTACATTGATGGGTTATGTTATTTGTTTTTAGTCCTCTGTTTGCTGAATATAAGAATTCTAATATTAGGCATTTAGTATATGATTGAGGTATTGTCTTTTTTTCCAGGAGTTTTGAGGTATTATTTAGAAAAAGATGAAGGGTTGCCTATATTTATATTGGTATATAGATATAAATATAAATATAAATAGATATAAACTGTGATATTAAATTTAGAGGGTAAACATGACATAATTCTAGTGTTGGAAGATAAAAGTAAAAATAAAATAAAATATTTTTAATGTATTAGGTGCACATTGATACAAATTCTATCTTTGAGAGTGCAAATTGATATTTTGATATTTGTGGGTGCACATTGATACAAATTATATCTTTAAGGGTGCAAATTGAGATTTTGATCTTTGGGGGTGCACATTGAGACAAATCTCTATCTTTTAGGGTGTAAATTGAGATTTTTTATTTTTGGGGGTGTAAATTGAAATTAGAACGATCTTTCGGGGTGCAATTTGCAATTAACCCAAAAATATGAACACAAATTCAATTAAGCAATAATAAAATTTTAGATTTAAATATAAGTGTCAAATTTTTTATTTACAACTTATATAGGTCAACACACACGTGATACAAAAATAAATAAATCAAGTCAACACAATACAATTAATTAAACGTGTTAAGTTAAGACTGACCGACACACGTCATAAAACCGAAATAAGATAACCCAAAACGAGAAATACTATTCAAACATATAAATCTCACACTTTTGACCGGAGGACAAGGCATGCCTAAATATCAGTAAATTTTAATTACAAAACAGCTGCAATATAATATTCTTACACTTTCTCCTTTATTTTCTATTATCGTGGGTCGAGGTTTACACCTCCTTGCTTTGAAAAAATATTATTTACAACGATAATATCATGTTAATATTATCATGTGATATCATTAATTAATAATATATTAAGAAATAATAAAATAGACCCCTACAAAAGTCAATAACTAACTACCCGTCTATATAAATGCATAACTACTCACTCTTCTTTCATATAAGTCAATAACTCCCTTAATAAAATTCACTTTATCCATTTGAAGTTTTATTATTAATTGGTGATATATCATGTCATTAATGCTGACATAATATCACTGTGTATTAAAAATTCTCTCACTTGCTCCGCCCCAAGATCCAGACACACCAACTACCCCTAGATCCACAGTTGATTACATACTTTACTATCCATCATAAACACTAAGGCGTTGTTTGGTATGGGAATTTAGAGGGGTTTGGAAACATGGATTAAGGTATAAACTCTCTTAAACTCATGTTTGGCAGCCATGAAGTAGAGATATGATTTGAATCCTAACCCGGTCATTAAGCCCACATATTTGAGTTTCATGAAACCCAAGAAGGAGTTTCATATGGGGGTTAAGGGGTTTAACATACAAATAACATTTATACCCTCATATATCATATATACTCCTTATATACAAATTGGTTAAGGAATAAAATAGTCATTTATGCACAAATATATTATCATAATAATCATATATCTCTGCGCATACCAAACATAGATATAAACAGCATTGAAAGTTAAATGCCATCTTTGGATCAAACTCGTGTTTGGACAAACCAATCTAAACTCATCCCAAAAAACATACTAAATATGCCTTAAAGGCTTGTTTGGTATGTGGGTTTGGTGGTTTGAGAACACGGGTTGGAGAGTAAACCCCCTTAAAACCATGTTTGATAAGTATAAAGTATGGATAGGATTTTAAATCCGACTCGGTCATGAAACCCTCATACTTAGGTTTCATGAAACCCAAAAAGGAGTGGGTTTCAAATGTGCATTTGAAAATTTAATATACAAATGATATTTATACTCTTATATATCCTATATACCTCATATATACAAATTAGTTAAGGGACAAAATAGTCATTTATATACAAATATATTATCATAATAATCATATATCCCTACTTATACCAAACATGGATATAGATAGCATTAAATGTTGAATCCTATTTTTGAATCTCATCTTTGGATCAAACTCAGGTTTGGACAATCTAATCCAAATCCCTCCCAAAAAACATACCAAATAAGTCCTAAGTATAAGAACCAGAAAATATTAAAAACGATCTGTATTAATATTTCAAATACAAGTTGGGGCTAGGAAATTAACCAAGAAAATCTACATGTGAAAATATCTAATGTCCTGCCAAATAATACCAAACTTAACCAAGGTGGCATCCAAAAGCTGTGTTCTAGTTTTCACCAACGGTTTTTGGCAGTGATAATTCAACTGGTCTGGCCAATGCAAAATAAGAATCAGGATTTACGGACATCAACAACTCCAATGCCACCACCTCCCTTGGATGACTGATGTTGAGTCCAGGTTCTATAAAGCCTGCTTGAGAAAATCCGCAATGTAAACTATAAACCTAGTCAAGGGGCATATGGAAATAGAAGATTATAGTGGGCATTACCAGGGGAAAGTTTTCTGCCACTATACAGCTCTCTTGCCAAGGGGTTGGCTGACCAGTTATTGACAGCCCCACGACTCGTAGGTTGGAACCCAATAATCTTTCCATCAGCCGACAGAACCACCTGAAATTCAGTCACGAAGACAGAAAAGAAAATTAACACCACAAGGCAGGGTGAAAAAGCATAATCACAATGCATGGAGGATATATGACATAAGTTGCAACACTGCGCTAGTTATATTAGGAACAAAAATCACATTTTGAGAAAGGAAATTACTCAAATGCATACATACATACATATATAAATATATATGTCAATGAGCATGTGTATATATACACGTATATACGTAATACATATATATCTATATGTATGTGTATGTGTGTATATATGTGCGCGCAGGGGGGGAAGAGAGAGATTTTAAGGAAGTGTGGGAATCAAATTCTGACCTTATCAGTGGCTAAATACTCAGCCCATATGTCAGTGATAACCAATGACTCATGGAAACCACATCAGCACATATCAATGTCTTAAGAAAGGAAGATATGTTTTGGAAGTAATTATACTGAAAGCATCAACGCATTCAGTTACTGTAAAGTAATTTGAGGACATTTCCCATCTTCACTAGGCTCTGCAAGAAAATGCGTAGGTATACACAGAAAACCAAATGGAACCTCTTGAATCAATCTTTTATTTTTGGCTTTAGTATTTACTTCTAGTTCTAGAGAGTGGGCCTATGCATAACAATAAAGTTATCTCATTGTGACCTATGCATCATTGTACTCAAAAAAAGCATCAAGTATAGGGCTGCCTTCTTCTAGTATCCTCTTCGCAATTTTTTTCATTATACATGCTGTCATCCCATTCTAGTGCAAGAGAAAAGGAAGCAAAGTAATTCAGTGTGTAAACCAGCAAAATTACCTGATAACTTGCAATGTCTTGTGCAGATGCTTTCATCTCTTCATCACTTTTTTCTGATGGAGCAGAAGCATATAAAATGTCTGCAACACTAGTATTAGCTTCATCTACCCTAAGGTATCTCGGAACTTCCCCAGTCCATGCACCACCACCGGGTTCTGTCATTATTTCCCCGGGCCAACCAAAACCATCCTTAATTTTTTGAACCACTGAGATGCACAGATCTTCCAACTACAAGGTATGAACACAAACATTAGACATGAGCAGGTTTGACGCTTGATAACAGTTTTTCGTCACTTCCTTTTGTATTTCGAGCATGACAATATCATATACAACACATATGAACACGTCATCTCATGCATGGTTTCTACAAGGTATTAACACCAAAAAAACAAAATATTATTACACCCACTATAAAAAAAAACAAACAAACAAACATGTCAACATATGTAGGATCATAACCTAGAAGCCTATTAATCTAGGTTACCATGCAATCTAAGGATACCAAGAACACTAAATTTAATCCTTACAAAACCCCCCATCAAACTTGCCACAAAATACACAAGCCAATATTCAAAACTCTACGTGACAAGACACTTGACTTGGAATCTGAACTATAAGACTTTACTTTTAAGAACTTTGACTGCAAGCCTAACAATTCTAAAACATCAGACATATCAGGCACCTAAGCAACTTGTACAACCAAAATAACACACAAGAAAAGAGGTGTATTTGTAGAAAGCTATGGTGTTTGCAATGTATTCATACCTTAGTGGAGTCCACAGACTGATGTTGTATACATGCAACGACAGAAGATTGAAGTGAATAGTTATCTTGAGGGTTCTTCCTTCCACTGAACAAATGAAGCAAAAAAAGTTGACCTAGAACACCAACCGTAACAAGAAAAAATCCACTTGCAAGGGTGATGGACAGCATTTTAAACAAGGAAGTGCTTCTCTGTAACAAATGAAACAAATCAACATAAACTCAAACACTCAATACAACAAAGGGTCTACGACTCAAGTTACTAAAAGTAAATTGAGGAGGAAAAGAAGAGAAGTGGATATTGTAACAAGAGACAGAAAAACAAAGAAAATGTACATGGGATATTGGAATCATTCCTAACTTCAAGTGCATGATAACAAGAATTAACCGCAAATAACAAATAAAAAGAAAAGGAGCATACATGCAGACGAGTACCTTGTTAATGGACAAGTTGGTAGCTTTCGCCACCACACATGACAGTTCTTTATTTGGCAGTGTGAACAGATCTTCATAGAACATGTCTAGAACGTCGGCCAAATCAACCTGCAAACATATTGAATGAGAAAATACAGAGAATCATCAATTCATTAGATACTATGATCACTCTAAATCTGTATAATGACAGCAATGGAACAAAATTAAAAGTGCATAAAAAATCATAATTATCAATTAAGTTTGATCAAATAATTATCAAGTCCATAATACTTTACTAGATAAGACTTCAATTTAAATTGAACATTGCGACACCATAGGAAATCGATTTATGTCATTGACATTGAACGTTTCTATCTTTCTTTTTGTTTTCCCTCCGGCTGAACAGTGATGTACACATATGCAGTGCACCCTCAACTCAACAACACATCCATAGTTTCAATAACATTAGATAGCCGCCTCAACATCAGAAATTATAAGAACATATTTACACCTTATGCTTGGGGATATCACATGTGGGTGAAAGAGCAGCAATCAAGATTCCCTAAGGTTAAAAAGTGGGAATCACAGCTGGTTGGTAATGGTCATAATATTTCATTTTGGACTGCTTGGTGGTGTGGAGAAACTTCTATTGCTAACAGAATGCAGACACCAGCCACAGCTGATCCCAACATCCCAGTGGCAAACTTCATTGAACCCTCAGGTAACTGGAACTTGAACCTCACAGATATGCTTCTCTCCCCTAACATTATCTCGGATATTCAGCTCATTAGCATTCCAAATAATTGCCACTTGATTGACTCTCCATGTTGGGGATTTTCAAATAATGGTAAATTCTCTATTAGAACCACTTATAAATGGCTTGCTGAGTCTGGTGAGGACAATAACCCCTCAAACATGATTTGGGATTGGATTTGGCAAATGAAAATCCCACAAAAACTCAAGTTCTTTCTCTGGATTGTTCAAAGCGACAGAATTCTGTCTAACCACCTTAGAGCAGCCAGACACATGACTAATGATGCAACTTGCAAGAGATGTGAAACCCACCGCGAATCCACTTTGCATATCCTAAGAGACTGCTCCAAAGCACAGGCAGTTTGGAGAGTTTTCTTAGGAAACTGCGGGTCCACGAACCCCCTTCATACTGATCTGCAGATGTGGCTTCTTGAAAACCACAAAAAGAGAAGCAAGGAAAAATGAAAAGGAGTGGAATGGCTTGTTGTCTTTACCTCTTTCATCTAGCATATTTGGAAAGACAGGAACAAGGAGTACTTTGAAAAAACTCAACCCCCCCCCCCCCAGTGTTACAGCCAAAAATGCCTGGCATATGGCCCATGATATTAACTCTGCTTTCCTTGAAAGCTTGAATTGTCAACAACATTGCACAAAAAATCTCATTGGTTGGTCTTTCCCTCCTACAGGATGGATGAAACTGAATGTTGACGGATGCTCCGAAAGTAATCCTGGAACTACTGCAATTGGAAGACTCGTGAGAAACGAATAAGGAGTTTGGCAGCTGGGTTTCTACGGAAGACTCCCTAGCTGCTCAAGCATACAGGCTGAACTATGGGCTATTTACAAGGGCCTATAGATTACTCATACCCAGGGGATGAAGAAAGTCATTGTAGAGACTGACTCTCTGGATGCTCACAGACTCCTAACGATAAGATTGGAAGAAACTCACCCAGAGAGAGGGATCATTTCTGAATGCAAGAGGCTTCTCAGCCTTTTAAATTTCCTCATCCATCACAGCAAAAGAGAAGGAAATTTCTGTGCCGACAACCTTGCAAATTTGGGTGTCAAGCAAAATGACGGAATGGTGCTCCTCAACTCCCCAACTTGCTCAATGAGAGAGCTTTTGAGAAATGATAGTGCTAGTATCTCATATGTGAGAGGATTTTGTTAACTCTTTTGTACTTTTCCAATGTACCGAAAAAAAATGTCTCCTTATAATCAATAAACATTCTGAAAAAGGTCTGCTTAAAAGTACTGGCTAAGATATCTCTTCAATTATAAATTTCTTTGTCTACCTACTCCAAACATGATAAAAACTGCATACACCACCAAAAACCTAACTGCTGAATGTTTTTGCCCATGACAGTTGAAAAATCACCACGAGTACAACACAAGAATGAAGGTTTTAGTTATGTTATACCAGTAGACGGACGAACAACCAATTGGTCCAATAGAGTGGTCAAAGAGCTTATAATCAGTTCAAAAGATCAACTAAGCTTCTTCTGTGGGTATATGACAACAGTCTAACCATGCAGCACTTGACAAAACCATCATTGTCACAACTAGTCAAACCCATCGACAACATAGTCAAAACACAACATGTCATCAATAAAAAGAGGAAATAAGAAACGTAATGATTCTTCGACAGCTTCTATTTTCAACAATATTCAGTATCAGATATACGATATGCTACTGTGAAATGAAACAAGACTGCCCTGATTTGTATGAACCTCATATAATTGAGGGATTCCCTTGAGAAACTAACTACTGAAGTCCAAAAACAGAGGAAAGATTAGAGTACCATTTGGGAGTGGGTAAGTAGAACTTCCCACCTATTCTCGGCACATCTTTTCCACCCTTCAACGTTTGCATTGTCAAGTCTATTAGAATCAATTTGCAGCCTGTAGGCAGGTATATACTCGCTTGTCCAAGCACTAAATTCAGGACCACCAATCTTTTCCAATTTAGAGTGAACGGATGTAATCCACCAATTGTGTTTCCGTTTTGCTTCTAAAGGATTATAATCTGCCTTTTCTAAATTAAAATTTTCCAGCAGACTTCTGGCATTTGCAACCACCTCATCTTCAAGCAATTTATATAAGATAACAGAGGAATCTTTCGATACAATCCTTTTAGGCTTGTCAAACCAATTGAACAAATTATTTGATCTGCCCGATGACTTTTTAAGGAAAAGTCTTTCGGTACTTTCAAGAGCAGAAAGGCAAACAACTTCTGCAAGCACAGAAATGACCCGTTCATCCGAGGAGCTGAGGGTAAAAGATGGAGAAACCTGCCGATATGAAAGGAATAAGAGAACTCAACCTATCAGTATCAAGTGGCACCTGCAGGACAGACATATCAAATCTGATATTACAACAAAGTGAAGCATCTGTAAGAAAAAAAAACACATACAAAAGGGAGAGCACATCTAACCTCTCTTGGGTTTTCCAGATCATCCATGTTTCTTTCTGTTCCAGGTCTAAATAATACCAGCTCAAAATTCCAAAGCTGTTGGAGAACTACTTGTCTAAATGTCATAACAAGAATATTTTTAGATGTTGTGCTGAACAGGATATCTTCAGTTAGAGAACTTTTGAGCTTTTTTGCTTTTTCTTTTACTTTCCTTGCCGGCAAAAACTGTCAAAACATCAAGCTTTAAATAATATCCATTCTCCAATAAAAAATAATTGTCATCCACACACACACACACATATATATATAAAATCAACAGCTAAAGCTCATGGGCATTCCTCGGAATTCAATTTTTCCAAAATGCAAAATCCCATAATATTAATGTGCGGTCTAAAATTCACAAATCTTTGGCCATATTCACTACAAATTCAGCCTAATTTTAACAGAGTTAACCAAATTAACCTAAAAGAGGCATTTTTCTCCAAATTTCACCACATATTTCGACCACACACACAACCGCACATATATAAGCTTAAAGAAGCAGAAATTGAACTGACCAGTCGAGTCGAGACGGTGCTGTGCTCATCCGGAGGTCCAGGAAAGACAGTCTCAACAACCATAGCATCCATTCCGGAATCAACGTGCTCTGCGGCGGCTTCACCGCCGTCGGCCGCAGCCGCCGTGAGTGCCTGCTCAAAGTCGACAGATCCGACCAGTGTGAGCCGAGCCAAATCATTCTCGTACGTCCTCACACCTGGAAGACTCTTTTCCTCTGAGTTCGCAACGGCTTGAAGTATGTCTTGCTCGGAAGAAGATATAGACGGCTTAGCTGAGCAAGCAAGGACAGAGAAAGAATTTCCAATGGTTATGTGAGGTAGTTTAGGGAGGAAAATTCGTTTTGTAGCGGGAAGAAAGCGGTGTATAGAGGGAAAGGGAAGGGTGTGAGGAGAGAGAGACTGAGTGGACGCCATGGATGAGTGTTTCGAGCTCTGAAATGGAGCTAGGGTTCTAGCAAGACGGGGTTTTGGGGTTTATTGGGCGCCCGAGGTTTGGGCCCATAAATGGAGTGCGCGTACTAACAAGGAGAAATGGAGAAAATGTTGGGCCGATAATTCAATCGGGATAATCGAGTTGAGTTCGGTTCAATTTGTTTTAAACTCAAGTTCGGCTTATTTTTTAAATGCTTCGAACTTAAATAATTTTGTATTGTTTTAAAAAAAGAGCTTCAAAAGTTCAAGTATATATATATATATACTAATTATTTTTCGTGTCTAAAGGTTTGGAGTAATAAAAATAATAATCAACAATAAACATATTTTTATTCACACTTAAAATTAAATTACAAAAACAGAGGAGAGAAAAAAAAAAGTTAAATATCGATTGTAATACGGGCGAGTAGTTATAGTGATGGTGGACGGCAGTAATAATGGTGGAAGATAATGATAGTTATGATGGATGATGACGACTGATTTGTGATGATAGTGATGGGACGGTGAGAGTAATGGTGAAATAGTGACGATAGTGATGGTTATTTATGAAAGAGGTGATAGTAGTGGAGGCGATAACAGTGGTAATGGATCGATGGATTGAATAGGGTGGCGGTAGCGGTGGTGGTGAGGTGGTGGGGGTGGTTGTAGTAAAGGGGGTTGGTGAGGAGGTTTCCAAATACTTTTTTTAAAAAAAAATACTTATGAGAAGTTATAAGTATTAAAAACACTTTTAAAAAATTACATTTTTAAAACTCGGCCCGAACATCAACCCGATGAAGGGACCAGGTTAATGGAGTCACTGGTCGAACCGGTAATATAATAAAAAATTTAAAAAAATTATAAATAATAATAAATAGGCTAAAAAATCACATTAATTATAAAAATAACATCAAACATGTAAAGTTAAGTAGAGAAAAATCATCAAACATGTATCCAATTTCAATGTATTCAATTTTTAATACAACTTGTACAATTAAATAGAGAAAAATACATCTATTGAAGTTCAAGGCCTCAAGTCTAAGTTCAACTCTTCGACAATGTATCAATCGAAGCATAATCCATGTAATTTGCACTCTTCAAACTTCAAAGTTCAAACTCAAACTGTAGTAAGCAAGACACGTGAAAACAAAACAAAGCACATGAACATAGCATAAAGCCTCAAATAAACGAAACTGAAAATAAATTATCCAACCACTGCCTAGTTTTACTTAAAAATAAAAATATTACCACTACTATCAATTAACTAATCTATAACCCAGTTATATATAATGAACAATAAAAATTTCAAACAAGTCACAAGTTCAATATCACAATTCATAATGCTCTTACTGCAATAAACAATCCAAAAGTTCACAATCTTAAACAAACATAAAACAAGTACAATACCACAATCCATAAGTTACAAGTACAACTCACAAGTAATTAAACTCACAACATAACACACTAACTTTAAACCTTAAATTATAAACTAACAGTCGATACAAGACAATAGATACAATACAAATGATGAATTGCCATGAACTATGGCCAGTCAATTCTAATTCTAATGATGAACAATACAAATGATGAATTGAATTTCTCTTATTCTAATTCTTTTTGCATTACATGTGAAAAGAGACTTTGAAAATGGAGAGGGATAGGTAGAGAAAGGCAGAAAGAGAAAGTCACTATGGTTCAGAAACTATTTTCCGAAGAGTTTGTGAAGAGTGGGGTTTGTTGAACTGTGATTTTGTCCTTTGTATTCAAAACTTGATGGTCCAATTAATAGTTGATGCAGATATAACTGCCTTCTTAAGAAATTGATCTAATTTGCATGATTGATCTAATTACCCAATCGCAATGCATAAATGGTGGATTGAAGAGCAAAAGAGACAGAGAAAAAGGGGAAAAGAAAGACAGCAAAAGAGATGGATTGAAGAGCGAAAGAGACAGAGAAAAAGGGGGAGAGAGAAGGAAACTCATTGGTGATGAACTCGAGTCGACTGGACTGAGGAGACAGAGAGAAAGAGAGGGACCGAGAGAAACTTGATGGACCATATTTTGCATCAATGAAGAGGGTCCTACATCACATGGGTGTATCATCATGAGACCTCTGATTTATCTTCCCAA